>NW_025553904.1:0-20000 GCF_020424385.1 Procambarus clarkii
ACTCGTGCAACTCTGCGGGGAACACCACCCATATTTCACTAACGCCGGTCTCCGTCTCGTGTCCTCCATCGCAAAAGTAATCATGAAATTGATTGACCCAACTTTTGTGGCAAGTGATGTATTTTCTCTTTTACTAAACATTTTTGTAACGATATAATACAACGTTACTAAAATAAAAATATGGATTATATAAGTCTAGATACACGAGTACTCATAGTCTGGCTAGACCACTGTTCTCCTCTCCTACGAATATATGTCTTATTTTATTCGAACACTTAAGCAAGTACTGTTATTTATGGTCATATGTGCGTACGATTATAGACTCTCACTAGAGGGCTTAGCCCGGGTATGTTTTTCCGTTCTTCCCCGAGACCACCTCGACACTGACGGCTGAGCAGTATTCCTAAAATGTCCTCCTGCTCATGACGTATTAGAACCGTCATCAGTATTTATGACACGTTACCTTATGACACAGTTGACACACTGAAGACTTGTCTCTAATGATACCATGGAGTAGTTCCCAGTCATAGAACTTTGTGAAGAGGTTGATTGATGGTCACTCGCTGCCTTAAGTTGCTCGAACGTCCTTGTTGGTTCTTTATAGCAAGGCAGGGCCATAACCACCACTGTATCCTGTGTGTGTGGGACGCGCACAAGAACCAAAGGAAACAGACTATAAGATGCAGGATGGGTTAAGCTGTCGGTGTGTGGATGGCCGGGTCCTGTGGCTGGCCGGGTCCTGTGGCTGGCCGGGTCCTGTGGCTGGGCGGGTCCTGTGGCTGGCCGGGTCCTGTGGCTGGGCGGGTCCTGTGGCTGGCCGGGTCCTGTGGCTGGGCGGGTCCTGTGGATGGGCGGGTCCTGTGGCTGGGCGGGTCCTGTGGCTGGCCGGGTCCTGTGGCAGGCCTGGTCCTGTGGCTGGCCGGGTCCTGTGGCTGGCCTGGTCCTGTGGCTGGCCTGGTCCTGTGGCTGGCCTGGTCCTGTGGCTGGCTGGGTCCTGTGGCTGGCTGGGTCCTGTGGCTGGCCGGGTCCTGTGGCTGGGTGGGAAGGTGGATGGCCGGGTCCTGTGGCTGGCCGAGTCCTGTGGCTGGGCGGGTCCTGTGGCTGGGCGGGTCCTGTGGATGGCCGGGTCCTGTGGCTGGCCTGGTCCTGTGACTGGCTGGGTCCTGTGGCTGGCCGGGTCCTGTGGCTGGCCTGGTCCTGTGACTGGCTGGGTCCTGTGGCTGGCCGGGTCCTGTGGCTGGCTGGGTCCTGTGGCTGGCCGGGTCCTGTGACTGGCCGGGTCCTGTGGCTGGCTGGGTCCTGTGGCTGGCCGGGTCCTGTGGCTGGCCGGGTCCTGTGACTGGCCGGGTCCTGTGACTGGCCGGGTCCTGTGGCTGGCCGGGTCCTGTGACTAGCCGGGTCCTGTGGCTGGCTGGGTATTGTGGCTGGCCGGGTCCTGTGGCTGGCTGGGTCCTGTGGCTGGCCGGGTCCTGTGGCTGGGTGGCAAGGTGGGTGGCCGGGTCCTGTGGCTGGCCGGGTCCTGTGGCTGGGCGGGTCCTGTGACTGACCGGGTCCTGTGATTGGCCGGGTCCTGTGGCTGGCCGGGTCCTGTGGCTTGGCGGGTCCTGTGACTGGCCTGGTCCTGTGGCTGGCCGGGTCCTGTGGCTGGCCGGGTCCTGTGGCTGGCCGGGTCCTGTGGCTGACCGGGTCCTGTGGCTGGCCGGGTCCTGTGGCTGGGTGGGAAGGTGGGTGGTCGGGTCCTGTGGCTGGCCGGGTCCTGTGGCTGGCCGGGTCCTGTGGCTGGCCGGGTCCTGTGACTGACCGGGTCCTGTGACTGGCCGGGTCCTGTGACTGGCCGGGTCCTGTGGCTTGGCGGGTCCTGTGACTGGCCTGGTCCTGTGGCTGGCCGGGTCCTGTGACTGACCGGGTCCTGTGACTGGCCGGGTCCAGTGACTGGCCGGGTCCTGTGGCTTGGCGGGTCCTGTGACTGGCCTGGTCCTGTGGCTGGCCGGGTCTTGTGGCTGGCTGGGTCCTGTGGCTGGCTGGGTCCTGTGGCTGGCCGGGTCCTGTGGTTGGGTGGGAAGGTGGGTGGCCGGGTCCTGTGACTGGCCGTGTCCTGTGGCTGGCTGGGTCCTGTGGCTGGCTGGGTCCTGTGACTGGCCGGGTCCTGTGGCTGGGTGGGAAGGTGGGTGGCCGGGTCCTGTGGCTGGCCGGGTCTTGTGGGTGTCCGGGTTCTGTGGTGGGCCGGGTCCTGTGGCTGGCCGGATCCTGTGGCTGGCCGGGTCCTGTGGCTGGCCGGGTCCTGTGGCTGGCCGGGTCTTGTGGCTGTCCGGGTCCTGTGGCTGGCCGGGTCCTGTGGCTGGCCGGGTCCTGTGGCTGGGTGGGAAGGTGGATGGCCGGGTCCTGTGGCTGGCCGAGTCCTGTGGCTGGGCGGGTCCTGTGGATGGCCGGGTCCTGTGGCTGGCCTGGTCCTGTGACTGGCTGGGTCCTGTGGCTGGCCGGGTCCTGTGGCTGGCCTGGTCCTGTGACTGGCGGGGTCCTGTGGCTGGCCGGGTCCTGTGGCTGGCCGGGTCCTGTGGCTGGCCGGGTCCTGTGACTGGCCGGGTCCTGTGGCTGGCCGGGTCCTGTGGCTGGCCGGGTCCTGTGGCTGGCCGGGTCCTGTGACTGGCCGGGTCCTGTGACTGGCCGGGTCCTGTGGCTGGCCGGGTCCTGTGACTAGCCGGGTCCTGTGGCTGGCTGGGTATTGTGGCTGGCCGGGTCCTTTGGCTGGCTGGGTCCTGTGGCTGGCCGGGTCCTGTGGCTGGGTGGCAAGGTGGGTGGCCGGGTCCTGTGGCTGGCCGGGTCCTGTGGCTGGGCGGGTCCTGTGACGGACCGGGTCCTGTGATTGGCCGGGTCCTGTGGCTGGCCGGGTCCTGTGGCTTGGCGGGTCCTGTGACTGGCCTGGTCCTGTGGCTGGCCGGGTCCTGTGGCTGGCCGGGTCCTGTGGCTGGCCGGGTCCTGTGGCTGGCCGGGTCCTGTGGCTGGCCGGGTCCTGTGGCTGGGTGGGAAGGTGGGTGGTCGGGTCCTGTGGCTGGCCGGGTCCTGTGGCTGGCCGGGTCCTGTGGCTGGCCGGGTCCTGTGACTGACCGGGTCCTGTGACTGGCCGGGTCCTGTGACTGGCCGGGTCCTGTGGCTTGGCGGGTCCTGTGACTGGCCTGGTCCTGTGGCTGGCCGGGTCCTGTGACTGACCGGGTCCTGTGACTGGCCGGGTCCTGTGACTGGCCGGGTCCTGTGGCTTGGCGGGTCCTGTGACTGGCCTGGTCCTGTGGCTGGCCGGGTCTTGTGGCTGGCTGGGTCCTGTGGCTGGCTGGGTCCTGTGGCTGGCCGGGTCCTGTGGTTGGGTGGGAAGGTGGGTGGCCGGGTCCTGTGGCTGGCCGGGTCTTGTGGGTGTCCGGGTTCTGTGGTGGGCCGGGTCCTGTGGCTGGCCGGATCCTGTGGCTGGCCGGGTCCTGTGGCTGGCCGGGTCCTGTGGCTGGCCGGGTCTTGTGGCTGTCCGGGTCCTGTGGCTGGCCGGGTCCTGTGGCTGGCCGGGTCCTGTGGCTGGCCGGGTCTTGTGGCTGTCCGGGTCTTGTGGCTGTCCGGGTTCTGTGGCTGGCCTGGTCCTGTGGCTGGCCGGGTCCTGTGGCTGGCCGGGTCTTGTGGCTGTCCGGGTCCTGTATCTGGCCGGGTCCTGTGGCTGGCCGGGTCCTGTGGCTGGCCGGGTCTTGTGGCTGTCCGGGTCCTGTGGTTGGCCGGGTCCTGTGGCTGGCCGGGTCCTGTGGTTTGCCGGGTCTTGTGGCTGTCCGGGTCTTGTGGCTGTCCGGGTTCTGTGACTGGCCTGGTCCTGTGGCTGGCCGGGTCCTGTGGCTAGCTGGGTCCTGTGGCTGGGTGGGAAGGTGGGTGGCCGGGTCCTGTGGATGGCCGGGTCCGGTGGCTGGCCGGGTCCTGTGGCTGGCCGGGTCCTGTGGCTAGCTGGGTCCTGTGGCTGGCCGGGTCCTGTGGATGGGTGGGAAGGTGGGTGGCCGGGTCCTGTGGATGGCCGGGTCCGGTGGCTGGCCGGGTCCTGTGGCTGGCCGGGTCCTGTGGCTGGGCGGGTCCTGTGGATGGCCGGGTCCTGTGACTGGCCGGGTCCTGTGGCTGGCATGGTGCTGTGGCTGGCTGGGTCCTGTGACTGGCCGGGTCCTGTGGCTGGCCTGGTCCTGTGGCTGGCCTGGTCCTGTGGCTGGCTGGGTCCTGTGGCTGGCCGGGTCCTGTGGCTGGCCTGGTCCTGTGACTGGCTGGGTCCTGTGGCTGGCCGGGTCCTGTGGCTGGCTGGGTCCTGTGGCTGGCCGGGTCCTGTGACTGGCCGGGTCCTGTGGCTGGCTGGGTCCTGTGGCTGGCCGGGTCCTGTGGCTGGCCGGGTCCTGTGACTGGCCGGGTCCTGTGACTTGCCGGGTCCTGTGGCTGTCCGGGTCCTGTGACTAGCCGGGTCCTGTGGCTGGCTGGGTCCTGTGGCTGGCCGGGTCCTGTGGCTGGCTGGGTCCTGTGGCTGGCCGGGTCCTGTGGCTGGGTTGCAAGGTGGGTGGCCGGGTCCTGTGGCTGGCCGGGTCCTGTGGCTGGCCGGGTCCTGTGGCTAGCCGGGTCCTGTGGCTGGCCGGGTCCTGTGACTGACCGGGTCCTGTGACTGGCCGGGTCCTGTGGCTGGCCGGGTCCTGTGGCTTGGCGGGTCCTGTGACTGGCCTGGTCCTGTGGCTGACCGGGTCCTGTCACTGGCCGGGTCTTGTGGCTGGCTGGGTCCTGTGGCTGGCTGGGTCCTGTGGCTGGCCGGGCCCTGTGGCTGGGTGGGAAGGTGGGTGGTCGGGTCCTGTGGCTGGCCGGGTCCTGTGGCTGGCCGGGTCCTGTGGCTGACCGGGTCCTGTGGCTTGCCGGGTCCTGTGACTGACCGGGTCCAGTGACTGGCCGGGTCCTGTGACTGGCCGGGTCCTGTGGCTTGGCGGGTCCTGTGACTGGCCTGGTCCTGTGGCTGGCCGGGTCCTGTGACTGGCCGGGTCTTGTGGCTGGCTGGGTCCTGTGGCTGGCTGGGTCCTGTGGCTGGCCGGGTCCTGTGGCTGGGTGGGAAGGTGGGTGGCCGGGTCCTGTGACTGGCCGTGTCCTGTGGCTGGCTGGGTCCTGTGGCTGGCTGGGTCCTGTGACTGGCCGGGTCGTGTCGCTGGGTGGGAAGGTGGGTGGCCGGGTCCTGTGGCTGGCCGGGTCTTGTGGGTGTCCGGGTTCTGTGGTGGGCCAGGTCCTGTGGCTGGCCGGATCCTGTGGCTGGCCGGGTCCTGTGGCTGGCCGGGTCCTGTGGCTGGCCGGGTCTTGTGGCTGTCCGGGTCCTGTGGCTGGCCGGGTCCTGTGGCTGGCCGGATCCTGTGGCTGGCCGGGTCTTGTGGCTGTCCGGGTCTTGTGGCTGTCCGGGTTCTGTGGCTGGCCGGGTCCTGTGGCTGACCGGGTCCTGTGACTGGCCGGGTCCTGTGGCTGGCTGGGACCTGTGGCTGGCTGGGTCCTGTGGCTGGCCGGGTCCTGTGGCTGGCCGGGTCCTGTGGCTGACCGGGTCCTGTGGCTGGCCGGGTCCTGTGGCTGGGTGGGAAGGTGGGTGGTCGGGTCCTGTGGCTGGCCGGGTCCTGTGGCTGGCCGGGTCCTGTGGCTGGCCGGGTCCTGTGACTGACCGGGTCCTGTGACTGGCCGGGTCCTGTGACTGGCCGGGTCCTGTGGCTTGGCGGGTCCTGTGACTGGCCTGGTCCTGTGGCTGGCCGGGTCCTGTGACTGACCGGGTCCTGTGACTGGCCGGGTCCTGTGACTGGCCGGGTCCTGTGGCTTGGCGGGTCCTGTGACTGGCCTGGTCCTGTGGCTGGCCGGGTCTTGTGGCTGGCTGGGTCCTGTGGCTGGCTGGGTCCTGTGGCTGGCCGGGTCCTGTGGTTGGGTGGGAAGGTGGGTGGCCGGGTCCTGTGACTGGCCGTGTCCTGTGGCTGGCTGGGTCCTGTGGCTGGCTGGGTCCTGTGACTGGCCGGGTCCTGTGGCTGGGTGGGAAGGTGGGTGGCCGGGTCCTGTGGCTGGCCGGGTCTTGTGGGTGTCCGGGTTCTGTGGTGGGCCGGGTCCTGTGGCTGGCCGGATCCTGTGGCTGGCCGGGTCCTGTGGCTGGCCGGGTCCTGTGGCTGGCCGGGTCTTGTGGCTGTCCGGGTCCTGTGGCTGGCCGGGTCCTGTGGCTGGCCGGGTCCTGTGGCTGGGTGGGACGGTGGATGGCCGGGTCCTGTGGCTGGCCGAGTCCTGTGGCTGGGCGGGTCCTGTGGATGGCCGGGTCCTGTGGCTGGCCTGGTCCTGTGACTGGCTGGGTCCTGTGGCTGGCCGGGTCCTGTGGCTGGCCTGGTCCTGTGACTGGCTGGGTCCTGTGGCTGGCCGGGTCCTGTGGCTGGCTGGGTCCTGTGGCTGGCCGGGTCCTGTGACTGGCCGGGTCCTGTGGCTGGCTGGGTCCTGTGGCTGGCCGGGTCCTGTGGCTGGCCGGGTCCTGTGACTGGCCGGGTCCTGTGACTGGCCGGGTCCTGTGGCTGGCCGGGTCCTGTGACTAGCCGGGTCCTGTGGCTGGCTGGGTATTGTGGCTGGCCGGGTCCATTGGCTGGCTGGGTCCTGTGGCTGGCCGGGTCCTGTGGCTGGGTGGCAAGGTGGGTGGCCGGGTCCTGTGGCTGGCCGGGTCCTGTGGCTGGGCGGGTCCTGTGACGGACCGGGTCCTGTGATTGGCCGGGTCCTGTGGCTGGCCGGGTCCTGTGGCTTGGCGGGTCCTGTGACTGGCCTGGTCCTGTGGCTGGCCGGGTCCTGTGGCTGGCCGGGTCCTGTGGCTGGCCGGGTCCTGTGGCTGACCGGGTCCTGTGGCTGGCCGGGTCCTGTGGCTGGGTGGGAAGGTGGGTGGTCGGGTCCTGTGGCTGGCCGGGTCCTGTGGCTGGCCGGGTCCTGTTGCTGGCCGGGTCCTGTGACTGACCGGGTCCTGTGACTGGCCGGGTCCTGTGACTGGCCGGGTCCTGTGGCTTGGCGGGTCCTGTGACTGGCCTGGTCCTGTGGCTGGCCGGGTCCTGTGACTGACCGGGTCCTGTGACTGGCCGGGTCCTGTGACTGGCCGGGTCCTGTGGCTTGGCGGGTCCTGTGACTGGCCTGGTCCTGTGGCTGGCCGGGTCTTGTGGCTGGCTGGGTCCTGTGGCTGGCTGGGTCCTGTGGCTGGCCGGGTCCTGTGGTTGGGTGGGAAGGTGGGTGGCCGGGTCCTGTGGCTGGCCGGGTCTTGTGGGTGTCCGGGTACTGTGGTGGGCCGGGTCCTGTGGCTGGCCGGATCCTGTGGCTGGCCGGGTCCTGTGGCTGGCCGGGTCCTGTGGCTGGCCGGGTCTTGTGGCTGTCCGGGTCCTGTGGCTGGCCGGGTCCTGTGGCTGGCCGGGTCCTGTGGCTGGCCGGGTCTTGTGGCTGTCCGGGTCTTGTGGCTGTCCGGGTTCTGTGGCTGGCCTGGTCCTGTGGCTGGCCGGGTCCTGTGGCTGGCCGGGTCTTGTGGCTGTCCGGGTCCTGTGGCTGGCCGGGTCCTGTGGCTGGCCGGGTCCTGTGGCTGGCCGGGTCTTGTGGCTGTCCGGGTCCTGTGGTTGGCCGGGTCCTGTGGCTGGCCGGGTCCTGTGGCTGGCCGGGTCTTGTGGCTGTCCGGGTCTTGTGGCTGTCCGGGTTCTGTGACTGGCCTGGTCCTGTGGCTGGCCGGGTCCTGTGGCTAGCTGGGTCCTGTGGCTGGGTGGGAAGGTGGGTGGCCGGGTCCTGTGGATGGCCGGGTCCGGTGGCTGGCCGGGTCCTGTGGCTGGCCGGGTCCTGTGGCTAGCTGGGTCCTGTGGCTGGCCGGGTCCTGTGGATGGGTGGGAAGGTGGGTGGCCGGGTCCTGTGGATGGCCGGGTCCGGTGGCTGGCCGGGTCCTGTGGCTGGCCGGGTCCTGTGGCTGGGCGGGTCCTGTGGATGGCCGGGTCCTGTGACTGGCCGGGTCCTGTGGCTGGCCTGGTCCTGTGGCTGGCTGGGTCCTGTGACTGGCCGGGTCCTGTGGCTGGCTGGGTCCTGTGGCTGGCTGGGTCCTGTGGCTGGCCGGGTCCTGTGGCTGGCCTGGTCCTGTGACTGGCTGGGTCCTGTGGCTGGCCGGGTCCTGTGGCTGGCTGGGTCCTGTGGCTGGCCGGGTCCTGTGACTGGCCGGGTCCTGTGGCTGGCTGGGTCCTGTGGCTGGCTGGGTCCTGTGGCTGGCCGGGTCCTGTGGCTGGCCGGGTCCTGTGACTGGCCGGGTCCTGTGACTTGCCGGGTCCTGTGGCTGTCCGGGTCCTGTGACTAGCCGGGTCCTGTGGCTGGCTGGGTCCTGTGGCTGGCCGGGTCCTGTGGCTGGCTGGGTCCTGTGGCTGGCCGGGTCCTGTGGCTGGGTGGCAAGGTGGGTGGCCGGGTCCTGTGGCTGGCCGGGTCCTGTGGCTGGCCGGGTCCTGTGGCTAGCCGGGTCCTGTGGCTGGCCGGGTCCTGTGACTGACCGGGTCCTGTGACTGGCCGGGTCCTGTGGCTGGCCGGGTCCTGTGGCTTGGCGGGTCCTGTGACTGGCCTGGTCCTGTGGCTGACCGGGTCCTGTCACTGGCCGGGTCTTGTGGCTGGCTGGGTCCTGTGGCTGGCTGGGTCCTGTGGCTGGCCGGGCCCTGTGGCTGGGTGGGAAGGTGGGTGGTCGGGTCCTGTGGCTGGCCGGGTCCTGTGGCTGGCCGGGTCCTGTGGCTGACCGGGTCCTGTGGCTGGCCGGGTCCTGTGACTGACCGGGTCCAGTGACTGGCCGGGTCCTGTGACTGGCCGGGTCCTGTGGCTTGGCGGGTCCTGTGACTGGCCTGGTCCTGTGGCTGGCCGGGTCCTGTGACTGGCCGGGTCTTGTGGCTGGCTGGGTCCTGTGGCTGGCTGGGTCCTGTGGCTGGCCGGGTCCTGTGGCTGGGTGGGAAGGTGGGTGGCCGGGTCCTGTGACTGGCCGTGTCCTGTGGCTGGCTGGGTCCTGTGGCTGGCTGGGTCCTGTGACTGGCCGGGTCGTGTGGCTGGGTGGGAAGGTGGGTGGCCGGGTCCTGTGGCTGGCCGGGTCTTGTGGGTGTCCGGGTTCTGTGGTGGGCCAGGTCCTGTGGCTGGCCGGATCCTGTGGCTGGCCGGGTCCTGTGGCTGGCCGGGTCCTGTGGCTGGCCGGGTCTTGTGGCTGTCCGGGTCCTGTGGCTGGCCGGGTCCTGTGGCTGGCCGGATCCTGTGGCTGGCCGGGTCTTGTGGCTGTCCGGGTCTTGTGGCTGTCCGGGTTCTGTGGCTGGCCGGGTCCTGTGGCTGACCGGGTCCTGTGACTGGCCGGGTCCTGTGGCTGGCTGGGACCTGTGGCTGGCTGGGTCCTGTGGCTGGCCGGGTCCTGTGACTGGCCGGGTCCTGTGGCTGGCTGGGTCCTGTGGCTGGCCGGGTCCTGTGGCTGGCCAGGTCCTGTGACTGGCCGGGTCCTGTGACTGCCCGGGTCCTGTGGCTGGTCGGGTCCTGGGACTGGCCGGGTTCTGTGGCTGGCTGGGTCCTATGGCTGGCCGGGTCCTGTGACTGGCCGGGTCCTGTGGCTGGCTGGGTCCTGTGGCTGGCTGGGTCCTGTGGCTGGCCGGGTCCTGTGGCTGGCCGGGTCCTGTGACTATCCGGGTCCTGTGATTGGCCGGGTCCTGTGGCTGGCCGGGTCCCGTGACTGGCCGGGTCCTGTGGCTGGCCGGGTCCTGTGGCTGGCCGGGTCCTGTGACTGGCCGGGTCCTGTGGCTGGCCGGGTCCTGTGGCTTGGCGGGTCCTGTGACTGGCCTGGTCCTGTGGCTGGCCGGGTCCTGTGACTGGCCGAGTCTTGTGGCTGGCTGGGTCCTGTGGCTGGCTGGGTCCTGTGGCTGGCCGGGTCCTGTGGCTGGGTGGGAAGGTGGGTAGCCGGGTCCTGTGGCTGGCCGGGTCCTGTGGCTGGCCGGGTCCTGTGACTGACCAGGTCCTGTGACTGGCCGGGTCCTGTGCCTGGCCGGGTCTTGTGGCTGTCCGGGTCCTGTGGCTGGCCGGGTCCTGTGGCTGGCCGGGTCCTGTGGCTGGCCGGGTCATGTAGCTGTCCGGGTCTTGTGTCTGTCCGGGTTCTGTGGCTGGCCGGGTTCTGTGGCTGGCCGGGTCCTGTGGCTGGCCGGGTCCTGTGGCTGGCCGGGTCCTGTGGCTGGCCGGGTAGTGTGGCTGTCCGGGTCCTGTGGCTGGCCGGGTCCTGTGGCTGGCCCGGGCCTTTGGCTGTCCGGGTTCTGTGGCTGGCCGGGTCCTGTGGCTGGCCGGGTCCTGTGGCTGGCCGGGTCCTGTGGCTGGCCGGGTCCTGTGGCTGGCCGGGTCCTGTGGCTGGCCGGGTCCTGTGGCTGGCCGGGTCCTGTGGCTGGCCGGGTCCTGTGGCTGGCCGGGTCTTGTGGCTGTCCGGGTCTTGTGGCTGTCCGGGTCTTGTGGCGGTCCGGGTTCTGTGGCTGGCCGGGTCCTGTGGCTGGCCGGGTCCTGTGGCTGGCCGGGTCTTGTGGCTGTCCGGGTCCTGTGGCTGGCCGGGTCCTGTGGCTGACCGGGTCCTGTGGCTGACCGGGTCCTGTGGCTGGCCGGGTCCTGTGGGTGGCCGGGTATTGTGGCTGGCCGGGTCCTGTGGCTGGCCGGGTCCTGTGGCTGGCCGGGTCCTGTGGCTGGCCGGGTATTGTGGCTGGCCGGGTCCTGTGGCTGGCCGGGTCCTGTGGCTGGCCGGGTATTGTGGCTGGCCGGGTCCTGTGGCTGACCGGGTCCTGTGGCTGGCCGGGTCCTGTGGCTGGCCCGGTAATGTGGCTGGCCGGGTCCTGTGGTTGGCCGGGTCCTGTGGCTGGCCGGGTATTGTGGCTGGCTGGGTCCTGTGGCTGGCCGGGTCCTGTGGCTGGCCGGGTCCTATGGCTGGGTGAGTGTGTGGGTGGCCAGTGGGTGAGATGCGGGGGGGAGGGGTGTCAGTGGACGGGTGGCCGGTGGATAAGAAGCAAGAAGACAAAAGTCAGAGTGATAATATATTAACAAGATCTTGTTGTGGGAACCGACCTGTGAGATTTATATTTAATTTAATTTATATGAATTTATATAGAATTTGTATTTACGTCAATATATATATTTCGATAGCAATTTGTATGATGTTAAGGGGACTGTATTTCTGCAATAATCTCACAAATCAATCCTTTCACATTAGGGTGGGTTTTTATAAAATTTATATATATGCAGCCAATCAAACTACATTATTAACTACACATATTAGTATACATTGATGAGGTTCTTATCTTATTGTACAGCAGGCTTTGTCCACCAGGTATAACTAGGATGTAGACACCAAATTATCCTCGTTTGAGGCTAGCTTCCATCATCCAGTAACTGATGTATCAAGTCTTGCTTCCTCTTCTTGTTCCTTTATTTAAGAGGCTGGTTCCCATTCTAACCAGTTCGCCCAATATTACCTAACATTACCTTGCCAGAAATGATTAGATAAACGGGTTTCGGTAGAACACTTCCCTTGTTTATTGTTGACAGTGTGTTGATTATGGTAGAACACTAATATGAAGTCCATAACACTTCGTCCAAGAGGAATTACAGGAGCTGAGTTTGCTTCCCTCTACCTCTGGTCCCTCCAGAGTGGCTGAACTCTCCTTCCTCACTTACACCTCCCTCACTTTGTAGAGATGTCAGTAACTGATAGAAGGGTCACATTTACTTTATTTTGATACTGATAATTAAGTTAATTCAAATGAGATGTTTTTATGATGGTAAAAGTCCAAAGACTAATGTATTTAAGAATAATTCCCAACACAATAGCTGGTGAATTTATAATAGTATGTGGCAATGATATCCCGTTTTCTATTGACGGAAAATTCTACAACAAGCTACATTTTCTAAGGGTAACTCATATATACAACACTGCAGCAATATTATCTGCCTGTTGAATTGATATTATTAAATGGTGTCGGATTTTCCGACACTTGTTGCTCACCTCCGCTCTAACGCTAATCTAAATCTCCCACACACCTCGAGTAATTACACACCATATATAATCTTGCCCCAATTATTAGAGGAGGCTAAATCCCCCAAAATAATACTACACATTTTGATATCAAAATCAAACCCTATTTCCAAACAGAGAGCAAGAGAAAGGAGTCCTTAACAAAATTATTAAATGGCCAAAATAAATTTTCTAGCCTAAAAGCTTTGAGTCGAATTCTGTGTCGACCTTTGCGGTTCGAGTTGACCTTTAATATACTGTTGAGCGCGGCGCTCCGTCACGGTGAGTAATGCGGTGAGTGGCACCACCACACACCATTACCAAGCCAGGGAATAATAACCTTTGATAACCTGTGTAAAGAGAATTATTTTGCAATTCTTTAAGGCGAGAGCGTGTAAGGCGCTGGAACATACAACGTGTAGATACACTGACCAGCACCTCCATCCTTGCTCTCATCAATTTATATATATATATATATATATATATATATATATATATATATATATATATATATATATATATATATATATATATATATATATATATATATATATATATATATATATTTTTATACAATGGAAGGGAGTACCACCTCTAGCTGGAAGAAGGGGGACCCATAGCCTCGGAGGAAACCACGCATAACGCATTAGAGGGAATGTTTAGATCCCCTCCAATACAGTTTCTGTGTGCTTTTCTCCTACCACCCCCTTCCTTTTTTATTTTTTGTGCTTTATTATGCATTTGATGGTTACAAGATATACATAGGTTGATACAAAAATAATAATGCAAAAAGGTGCTTAAAGGTTATGGATCTCTTGAAAAACACAACAATGGGAAACATTGATGAATGTCACAGACGGGTTCGATCATTGTTGCAAGTCAAACACTTCTTCGAATTCCTCTGAAGTTGGACTAGTGCCCAAGACGCAACAGGCATTTCCCCTCTGAATCGCAACACTGAGGCGCTGGAACAAGAAACTTTTTGCTCTCTGGTCTTTTGTAGCGCTGATCAATTTGTCCCCCAATTCCTTCAGGAACTTCAATGCACATTTTCCCCACGAACCGAGGGTCTCCGAGCCGATCGGAACAAAGCTGTAGCAGTGTGCTAGACCTCTGTATTTAATAATTTTCTGCGATTCCCTGAAAGAAGCAGCACCACCGCTTTCACGTGTGCTGTAGTGGAGGTAGGTACTGGCCAGTGTGGCAGCGCACGTGTAGTCCCATACCACTTGCTTACCATCCTTCCAAGGTAGCAAGGTGACCCCATCAGGGCGCTTCTGAGGGTCGTTAGGTCTGGATAAGTGTGGTTCTCTTTGTGCCGGGCAGCGGGCTGTGGCGAGGCTCCTCTTGATGATGTCGTTGACTTCTTCATGTCTTGCAATTTTACCCTGTGATTTACGACATACCAGACCATGACGACCATATTGGTCTGCCATCGCAGTTCCGCAGATGCACCTATGTTCGGTGAGGATGGGGGCGGCAAGGCGAAGGGCAACTCCAATGCGGAGAGCGTCATGACTGAGGCGAGATCCCAGGGCTGCATTGGGCACAGCAAATAAAAAATCCCCGGCGTGGGGTGCTGTTACCGCTAGGAGGCGGGCTTTGTTTTCAGCATCAGCGTTGTCAATCATTGCTGTGACAGTCTTTTCCATTATGGGGCTATCCCAGTGGGCCTGCTTGTGGTCTTTTGGGACTTCTGGTCGGGGTGAGGGTGTGCAATGGTGTCCCATTGTCTGGCTGCTGCCATGAACGTTTGATCATGAGTTCCCGCTGTCTCTCTCATACGCTCTGGTAGGCGTATTTTATATATATATATATATATATATATATATATATATATATATATATATATATATATATATATATATATATATATATATATATATATATATATATATATATATATATATATATATATATATATATATATATATATATATATATATATATACTTACATATATATATATATATATATATATATATATATATATATGTATATATATATATATATATACTATATATATATATATATATATATATATATATATATATATATATATATATATATGTATATATATATATATATATATATGTATATATGTATGTATGTATATATATATATATATATATATATATATATATATATATATATATATATATATATATATATATATATATATATATATATATATATATATATATATATAACTGAAAATTCACACCCCAGAAGTGACTCGAACCCATACTCCCAGGGGCAACGCAACTGGTATGTACAAGACGCCTTAATCCACTTGACCATCACGACCGGACATAATGAGGTGATAGCCGAAGCTATTTGAACCACCCCACCACCGGCACTCGGATGGTAATCTTGGGCATAGCATTTTACCAAATCACCTCATTCTTTGGGGCACACGTGAGGAACACAAATGCGAACAAGCCTGAATGGTCCCCAGGACAATATGCAACTGAAACCTCACACCCCAAAAGTGACTCGAACCCATACTCCCAGGAGCAACGCAACTGGTATGTACAAGACGCCTATATATATATATATATATATATATATATATATATATATATATATATATATATATATATATATATATATATATATATATATATATATATATATATATATATATATATATATATATGTGTGTGTGTGTATATCACGAAAATAAACACGTGATTAAGAATGTGACAATGTCAGACCACGGAGGAAAAATGAAACAGGAATTTCCTTAAGTACTTTCGTATATTAAATACATCTTCAGAAGGTCCTTCTGAAGATGTATTTAATATACGAAAGTATATAATATACAGACCACGGAGGAAAAATGAAACAGGAATTTCCTTAAGTACTTTCATATATTAAATACATCTTCAGAAGGTCCTTCTGAAGATGTATTTAATATACGAAAGTACTTAAGGAAATTCCTGTTTCATTTTTCCTCCGTGGTCTGACATTGTCACATTCTTAATCACGTGTTTATTTTCGTGATATACATATATATATATATATATATATATATATATATATATATATATATATATATATATATATATATATATATATATATATATATATATATATACATACATACATACATACATACATACATACATACATACATACATATATATATATATATATATATATATATATATATATATATATACATATATATACATATATATATATATATATATATATATATATATATATATATATATATATATATATATATATATATATATATATATATATATATATATTTATACATATATATATATGATTTTATACCCGCATTAGGTCAGGTGATAATACAATGAAGGTGAAAAACATGGGGGATACATAACGGATAAACATAGGGGCTGCAGAAGGCTTATTGGTCCATACGAGGCATCTCCTATCTAAACACAAAGATTAATCCAGTGTAATTGGCCTGTTATGTTGGATATTGTCTTCTGTGTTGGCATCGATATGTTCTTGTCTTGTCCTTACTTAAGGACAAGACAAGAACATAAGTAAGGACAAGACAAGAACATATCGATGCCAACACAGAAGACAATGTCCAACATAACAGGCCAATTACACTGGATTAATCTTTGTGTTTAGATAGGAGATGCCTCGTATGGGCCAATAAGCCTTCTGCAGCCCTTATGTTTATCCCTTATGTATCCCCCCATGTTTTTCACCTTCATTGTATTATCACCTGACATATATATATATATATATATATATATATATATATATATATATATATATATATATATATATATATATATACATACATATATATATATATATATATATATATATATATATATATATATATATATATATGCGAACAAGCCTGAATGGTCCCCAGGACTATATGCGAATGAAAACTCACACCCCAGAAGTGACTCGAACCCATACTCCCAGAAGCAACGCAACTGGTAACTACAGGGCGCCTTAATCCGCTTGACCATCACGGCCGTCAAAAGGAAGTGATAGCCGAGGCTATTTGAGCCACTTCCCCGACGGCAACTCGGATGGTAATCTTGGGCATAGCATTTCACCAAATCACCTCATTCTTTGGGGCACACGTGAGGAACACAAATGCGAACAAGCCTGAATGGTCCCCAGGACTATATGCGAATGAAAACTCACACCCCAGAAGTGACTCGAACCCATACTCCCAGAAGCAACGCAACTGGTAACTACAGGGCGCCTTAATCCGCTTGACCATCACGGCCGTCAAAAGGAAGTGATAGCCGAGGCTATTTGAGCCACTTCCCCGACGGCAACTCGGATGGTAATCTTGGGCATAGCATTTCACCAAATCACCTCATTCTTTGGGGCACACGTGAGGAACACAAATGCGAACAAGCCTGAATGGTCCCCAGGACTATATGCGAATGAAAACTCACACCCCAGAAGTGACTCGAACCCATACTCCCAGAAGCAACGCAACTGGTAACTACAGGGCGCCTTAATCCGCTTGACCATCACGGCCGTCAAAAGGAAGTGATAGCCGAGGCTATTTGAGCCACTTCCCCGACGGCAACTCGGATGGTAATCTTGGGCATAGCATTTCACCAAATCACCTCATTCTTTGGGGCACACGTGAGGAACACAAATGCGAACAAGCCTGAATGGTCCCCAGGACTATATGCGAATGAAAACTCACACCCCAGAAGTGACTCGAACCCATACTCCCAGAAGCAACGCAACTGGTAACTACAGGGCGCCTTAATCCGCTTGACCATCACGGCCGTCAAAAGGAAGTGATAGCCGAGGCTATTTGAGCCACTTCCCCGACGGCAACTCGGATGGTAATCTTGGGCATAGCATTTCACCAAATCACCTCATTCTTTGGGGCACACGTGAGGAACACAAATGCGAACAAGCCTGAATGGTCCCCAGGACTATATGCGAATGAAAACTCACACCCCAGAAGTGACTCGAACCCATACTCCCAGAAGCAACGCAACTGGTAACTACAGGGCGCCTTAATCCGCTTGACCATCACGGCCGTCAAAAGGAAGTGATAGCCGAGGCTATTTGAGCCACTTCCCCGACGGCAACTCGGATGGTAATCTTGGGCATAGCATTTCACCAAATCACCTCATTCTTTGGGGCACACGTGAGGAACACAAATGCGAACAAGCCTGAATGGTCCCCAGGACTATATGCGAATGAAAACTCACACCCCAGAAGTGACTCGAACCCATACTCCCAGAAGCAACGCAACTGGTAACTACAGGGCGCCTTAATCCGCTTGACCATCACGGCCGTCAAAAGGAAGTGATAGCCGAGGCTATTTGAGCCACTTCCCCGACGGCAACTCGGATGGTAATCTTGGGCATAGCATTTCACCAAATCACCTCATTCTTTGGGGCACACGTGAGGAACACAAATGCGAACAAGCCTGAATGGTCCCCAGGACTATATGCGAATGAAAACTCACACCCCAGAAGTGACTCGAACCCATACTCCCAGAAGCAACGCAACTGGTAACTACAGGGCGCCTTAATCCGCTTGACCATCACGGCCGTCAAAAGGAAGTGATAGCCGAGGCTATTTGAGCCACTTCCCCGACGGCAACTCGGATGGTAATCTTGGGCATAGCATTTCACCAAATCACCTCATTCTTTGGGGCACAAGTGAGGAACACAAATGCGAACAAGCCTGAATGGTCCCCAGGACTATATGCGAATGAAAACTCACACCCCAGAAGTGACTCGAACCCATACTCCCAGAAGCAACGCAACTGGTAACTACAGGGCGCCTTAATCCGCTTGACCATCACGGCCGTCAAAAGGAAGTGATAGCCGAGGCTATTTGAGCCACTTCCCCGACGGCAACTCGGATGGTAATCTTGGGCATAGCATTTCACCAAATCACCTCATTCTTTGGGGCACACGTGAGGAACACAAATGCGAACAAGCCTGAATGGTCCCCAGGACTATATGCGAATGAAAACTCACACCCCAGAAGTGACTCGAACCCATACTCCCAGAAGCAACGCAACTGGTAACTACAGGGCGCCTTAATCCGCTTGACCATCACGGCCGTCAAAAGGAAGTGATAGCCGAGGCTATTTGAGCCACTTCCCCGACGGCAACTCGGATGGTAATCTTGGGCATAGCATTTCACCAAATCACCTCATTCTTTGGGGCACACGTGAGGAACACAAATGCGAACAAGCCTGAATGGTCCCCAGGACTATATGCGAATGAAAACTCACACCCCAGAAGTGACTCGAACCCATACTCCCAGAAGCAACGCAACTGGTAACTACAGGGCGCCTTAATCCGCTTGACCATCACGGCCGTCAAAAGGAAGTGATAGCCGAGGCTATTTGAGCCACTTCCCCGACGGCAACTCGGATGGTAATCTTGGGCATAGCATTTCACCAAATCACCTCATTCTTTGGGGCACACGTGAGGAACACAAATGCGAACAAGCCTGAATGGTCCCCAGGACTATATGCGAATGAAAACTCACACCCCAGAAGTGACTCAAACCCATACTCCCAGAAGCAACGCAACTGGTAACTACAGGGCGCCTTAATCCGCTTGACCATCACGGCCGTCAAAAGGAAGTGATAGCCGAGGCTATTTGAGCCACTTCCCCGACGGCAACTCGGATGGTAATCTTGGGCATAGCATTTCACCAAATCACCTCATTCTTTGGGGCACACGTGAGGAACACAAATGCGAACAAGCCTGAATGGTCCCCAGGACTATATGCGAATGAAAACTCACACCCCAGAAGTGACTCGAACCCATACTCCCAGAAGCAACGCAACTGGTAACTACAGGGCGCCTTAATCCGCTTGACCATCAAAGCCGTCAAAAGGAAGTGATAGCCGAGGCTATTTGAGCCACTTCCCCGACGGCAACTCGGATGGTAATCTTGGGCATAGCATTTCACCAAATCACCTCATTCTTTGGGGCACACGTGAGGAACACAAATGCGAACAAGCCTGAATGGTCCCCAGGACTATATGCGAATGAAAACTCACACCCCAGAAGTGACTCCTTTTGACGGCCGTGATGGTCAAGCGGATTAAGGCGCCCTGTAGTTACCAGTTGCGTTGCTTCTGGGAGTATGGGTTCGAGTCACTTCTGGGGTGTGAGTTTTCATTCGCATATAGTCCTGGGGACCATTCAGGCTTGTTCGCATTTGTGTTCCTCACGTGTGCCCCAAAGAATGAGGTGATTTGGTGAAATGCTATGCCCAAGATTACCATCCGAGTTGCCGTCGGGGAAGTGGCTCAAATAGCCTCGGCTATCACTTTCTTTTGACGGCCGTGATGGTCAAGCGGATTAAGGCGCCCTGTAGTTACCAGTTGCGTTGCTTCTGGGAGTATGGGTTCGAGTCACTTCTGGGGTGTGAGTTTTCATTCGCATATAGTCCTGGGGACCATTCAGGCTTGTTCGCATTTGTGTTCCTCACGTGTGCCCCAAAGAATGAGGTGATTTGGTGAAATGCTATGCCCAAGATTACCATCCGAGTTGCCGTCGGGGAAGTGGCTCAAATAGCCTCGGCTATCACTTCCTTTTGACGGCCGTGATGGTCAAGCGGATTAAGGCGCCCTGTAGTTACCAGTTGCGTTGCTTCTGGGAGTATGGGTTCGAGTCACTTCTGGGGTGTGAGTTTTCATTCGCATATAGTCCTGGGGACCATTCAGGCTTGTTCGCATTTGTGTTCCTCACGTGTGCCCCAAAGAATGAGGTGATTTGGTGAAATGCTATGCCCAAGATTACCATCCGAGTTGCCGTCGGGGAAGTGGCTCAAATAGCCTCGGCTATCACTTCCTTTTGACGGCCGTGATGGTCAAGCGGATTAAGGCGCCCTGTAGTTACCAGTTGCGTTGCTTCTGGGAGTATGGGTTCGAGTCACTTCTGGGGTGTGAGTTTTCATTCGCATATAGTCCTGGGGACCATTCAGGCTTGTTCGCATTTGTG
>NW_025553904.1:25000-31923 GCF_020424385.1 Procambarus clarkii
TCAACGACGAAAACACCAACCAATCTACAGACTATAATAAATTGGGGGCCTGTGTCCGGGAGAGTGAACTGACACACCCACACCCTGTCCAAGAGTGGATTTGTACACCCTTGCTGAAATAAACTGCGTGACCGCAGGTGTATATTCTCTCTCTTGGGAAGACTCACAGGACAAAGATGGATAAGGTGCAAGCGTTTGTGGAGTCAGGCAAGCCTGAGGACTTGGAAGGTTGTACGAGGGATCAATTGAAACAAATAGCAGAAAAATGTGGCATTAGGTTGAAAGCATCTAAAGTAGCTGTGATGAAGGATGAGATCCTGAGGCAGTTAAGAGCCAAAAATGAAGCGGCAGAACAAGGAGCCCAGAAAGGAGCTGAAAGTGGAAAGGAGGATGATGGGCAGGATGAAGTGAGATCCCAAGGATCGAGTAGGAGCAGCAAGAGTAGCCGCAGTAGCAGGAGTAGTCGAAATAGGAGCTTGGAAAGGTTCCAGTTAGAGCTCCAGATGCAGCGTGAGGAGAGACAGTTCCAGCTGGAAAAGATGAAATTAGAACTCCAGATGAAAAATGAAGCCGAGAAGGAAAAAGAGAAAACCAGAATAAGAGAACTGGAGTTGGAACAAGAGAAAGAAAAAGAGAAAGCAAGACTAGAGATGGAGAAAGAAAAAGAGAAAGCAAGACTAGAGGTCGAAAAAGAAAAAGCCCAGGTCGAAAAAGAAAAAGAGAGAACAAGACAAATGCAGATAGAAGCGAATAGAACCTTGGCTGAGCAAAGGATTGAACATGGGTTGCCAGAGAGCACCACCCAGGTATCACACTCACCAGATGTTAGGGTTAGGGAGAAGGACATTCCCTTGTTTGTTCCCGAAGAGGCAGAGAGCTTCTTTGAGCATTTTGAAAAAGTAGCCAGCATCAAGGAGTTGGCCACAGGAGGAATGGGCCCAGCTGGTCCAGTTAAGATTGACCGGTGCAGCCAGGGAGGCATACACCCAATTGTCACTGGAAGAGTGCCAGGATTATGCCACAGTAAAGAGCAGCATATTGCGCTCATTTCAGTTAACCCCAGAAGCTTATAGGAAGCGCTTCAGAGAGATGATCAAAGTTGGAGCATGTACTTTTGCTGAGACAGCAAGAGATCTGGAAAGACGATTCCAGAAATGGATTGAGGCTGCTGGAGTTGGATCTTACGCTGACCTGAAGCAACTGATGGTCATGGAGAAGTTTTTGGAGATGATGCATCCCGAAACAAAGTTCAAGATCCTAGAAGCAGGGATAAAGGAGGTGAAAGATGCCGCAGATAGGGCGGATATGATTACTGAAGCGTATAAGAGCTTGAGGGAGAACAGAGTGAGAAGTGAGGCGAGATGCAGCAATGGCAGATCCAGTGGAGTCTGGGGAGGAAGAAATTATGAGAGACCCAGAAGAGTCTGGGGTTAGAAAAATTTTGATAAATGGGCAGATAAAAGTAAGTACCCTAAAACTCAGAAGAGTAGGTCGCGCACTTCGTCTGAAAGTGGGGATGGAGGAGCCAAACGAAAAACTAATCGTTATCCAGGGAATCAAGAGTCCAGTAAAGCTCCACAGAGTACGAGTAGTACGTCTGGCCCGAGGAACTCCAATACGAGTGGGCAGAGTCAGAGCTACTCTGGTACATATAGGAGAGATTTCTCCCAGGTGAGATGTTACAATTGTAACGGATTGGGTCACGTAATGCGAGATTGTCGGCAGGGCAAGAGAGTTGTGACATTGGCCATGTGTGAACCCCGAAGTAAATATACTAATGTGTTCCAAGACAAACCACAGAAGACAAACTTAGTGAACGAGAGGTATAGGCCGTTCATGAGCAAAGGTTGGATCAGTATAGGAGGCCGACCTGAGGTAGAAGTTGGTATCTTAAGAGATACCGGAGCTAATCAGAGCTTGATTACGAGAAGCCTGATTGGGAATGATCAACGATTAGCTGGCAGGAGTAAGATGAAGGTATATGGATTGTTGTCTGAGAGTGACATGCCCGTATGTGCTGTCCAGCTAAGGTCGGAATATGTGTCGGCAGAGGTGATGTTGGGAGTATGCCCCGACATACCTGTTCCAGGAGTCCAAGTGATCCTGGGGAATGACTTGTGCGGGACAAAGGTGTTGCCAAGAGTCATAGCGGAGACTGTGCCAGAGGAGTGCCCAGAAGGCCACGGCACGGGTGGGACACCTGAGAGTGTGAACCTGACTGACATCCGAGAAGATGAGTCAGGTTACCGCCAAGCCATTGAAAACCCTGTCTCGGTAGTGATGAAGACAGAGGTGGCCGACAAGGAAGACGCTGGAGGAGATGAGACAGTGCCAATTAAACCGGTAGAAGATATCGACGTTGATATAGCGTGGTTGTTTGATGAAGGTCCAGCCCAGGAAAATGAAGTCTCGGTGAGGTCAAAAGTGAAGATGGCCCAGCCGAGGAAGACTCATGTGAAGAGAGCGGACCTGAGTAGAGCCCAGACTGCTGAAATTAAGAGTCGGAAGGCGAATGCAACTGTGCTGAGTAGGAATGAGGAAGGATGTGGACATACTGAGGACGGGAGTAGAGCGTCAAGTTGTCCACGAGCACAGAGGCATTTGGATAGTAGAGTTAAGTTGTTTGAGATGTCAGGAGTTGACATGTTTCACAGAAAACGTGGAGGAAAGATAGTGAAGAAGAGTGATAGCCGAGAAAATGAAAGGAGAAGAGACAGTATGTGTGGAGAGATGCCTACGAGCACTCTAGGAAAGGTAAAGCGACATGTACGGTCGAGTGCTGTTGGATGTAGTACAGCGCTCGGAGAAACTTTTAGGGAACGAAGAAGAGTTGAAGGAGAAGAAAGGGAGTTGTATAGAGGTGAGAGGTGTGAGAAGAGGATGATGATACAAGCATGGAGGAATAGAAGAAAGCCGAGGACTCGATGGAGGTCAAACAGGATGAGGTCTCGGATAAATGAGGAGACGAAAGGGAGGATCGTCGGTGGAGACGAGGGAGTGAAGTATGATGACAGGAGACGAAAGTATAATGACAGTAGATGGAAGTGGGAAGACGGCAGAGGAGGTATAGACAGTAGATGTCTGACTCTGGACTTGAAGAGAAGAAGACGAGGAAACGGAGGGTGGAAACAATAAGTAGAGTGGACCGATGGAGTGCAGGCGTCCAAGGAGGACAGCCTAGCTAAGAGGTGCCAGAGAATTCAAATCGTTTGTGAGAAGATCATGTTTCGGGCTAGTTGTGAGCCAGAGGTTGCAAGGAGCAACGAACTAGTTGTAGACTCCTAAGGGAGTACATAAGCAGGTCAACCGGTCGAACCAGTCGGTTGAAGAACGAGACAGTGTGGTGGCGGATGTATTATCCCGAGCTTTGCCACTGGAATAACTCTCAAAAATAAGGGGAGGGGAGTGTTATGATCTCTGCCTACAGGAGAAACGAGTCTCCCTCCTTGAGAGTTATTCATCAAGCCTGACCTGATTAGAAGGTCTAGCAAATATAGAGGCGATAACACAGATGAAAAATAGTATGTTGGATTCAATGGACAGTTTAAGATTATGGGCAGTGAAGAAGGAAACAGATAAATGACTGGCTAGGAGATGTGGACATTTTGCTGGAGGCGTGAGGCTCGCTTCCGGAGGGCTTTGACCTCACTTGAGTGCCAGACATCGCAGGGGAAAGCCGCGCTCCGTTTGAGCTCCCGCCAGAAGGGAACCCCTAGTGATATATCTCGAAGAGAAGAGAAGTGTGTAGACGTGCCAGCTGTGGAACCGAGCTGGGAACGTTGTGGTCTCAAGTCCTGGTCGACGAAGTGTTTATTAAATCGCCCAGAGGCATTATTGTGGACCGTGGAAGCGCCCTGACCAAGCTTGTCAGAGGGAAAAGCGCCCTCGACTAAACGATCTGTGGTTTGTCTTTGGGGGAAGAAGTTGCTGAGAACTTCGAAGCCAGCCTGGATGAGGTAATTGATGAGACTCCAAGGTAGTGGAGCAGAGGACCTCGAGCTGTGAGGAGAAGCAGTGAAGAGGAGTGTCACGTGCTTCTGTAGAGGTGGTGTAGCAGCCAAGAGAGCTGTGGAGGAACCTAGCAGAAGGGTGAAGCACCGTAGTTGCTCAAGGAAACTTCATGGTAGCAGCCTGGAGGAGCTGCAGAGGATCCCGGTAGTGAAGCCCGGAAGAACCTGAAGATATCAGGGTAGTGAACTTCCAGAAGTGGAAGGGAAGTTCTGGTGGATTACTTGTAGGGAGTTGATAGTGTTTGGTTGTCATTAGCGTGCAAGACGCAGTGAGAGGTGAGTGATTGTTGGCATTCTTATGTCAAGGAGTGTTTTGTACTGAAGTTTAGAGTTACAGTCGTAGGCTGGATTACCTACAGATGTATGCGTTCCAGGACTGACAGTGATCGATTGATCATTGTTGTGTATCAATGAACATTTATACTGATATATGTTATTGCATTCAAATGCTGATTTTCTATATATATATTATCTTGCTGATGGTGCAACAGTGTATGTAGACTTGATCAACTTGAGGTAGGACGTTTGAGTTCTGATGGTGTTGGAGTGCAACCTGATTGTAATATTATAGAGTATAGGATTCATTATTATTATATGTGTGTATGTATCGTGTATGTGCTTTGTCCAGTAAATGTATCCCAATTTGCTGGTGTTTGCCCTTGTCCTAGTGAGGCTTCCCAGGAGGTAGTAAAGAAGGAGAGAGAGAGAGAAAGAACCAAAAACCACTGCTGTGGACAGGGTAGAAGGTAATACTAGTAAGTCATAGGGGATTGAGGAGATCACATCTGATAAGGAGAGAGTGGGGAGTCACAGCGGCTCGAGTGGGTGTGTGCACGTGACAACGAGGCTAAGTGTTGGAGCCGCATCCCCTAAACGTGTGACGTTGAGCCCCTCTCCAAGAGCCAGAAGTGCCAAGGGTGATCTCCTAGTATAAAACACTCTACCGAGTTGTGGGCTGGGTTGTCCATAGAGAAGGATCAACGACGACAACACCAACCAACCCACAGACTATAATAATATATATATATATATATATATATATATATATATATATATATATATATATATATATATATATATATATATATATATATGTATATATATACATTGGTGTAAACTAGCAGCCGATTTTCCTCTATGCGTGTCTCATTGAATATGATAGCATATTCCGTATATACTATTTTCTGATTTAGGGCTTCTATCCCTCTTACTAATGCTGTTTCATCAGGGTTCAGCTGGAAGAGGAGTTCACCAAAAGTCATGTTCGTTTTCAAGGTGAAGAAAAGTAATTGAATAACTGAAGAATGGATTACACTTCTTATAAAACCGCACGACGTTTCGAACCTACATGGTTCCTTTTCAAGTGATGTTACAGCACAGAACATTATATTTTATACTAATAGCGGGTCAGGTGAAGACAAATGGATCGAACAATGGGGTCAAGTGTAAACAAAGCGTGTATATTGGGTAGACATGAAGGAGAAAAGAAGCTAAGGATCAGAAGATTAAATAGGGTACATACAAAGACTAATCAAGCGTAGTGGGCGCTGTTTGTCGAGCAGTCTCTACTATGTTGGCATCTTGACTATCTGGTCTTGTTCTTACTCTCATGGTGGGTAGAGTGAATAAATCCGGTGCCTCCAGAAATCAGAAGAGATAAGCCCATGACATCACCCTAACAAGAGAAATGTTGAATAAAAACACTTGTATAATAGACAAAACCCAAGATGTAAGAAGACTACAAATTCTTGAAACAATCCACATAAAAGTAGAACAACCTACCATGAATACTCAAATTACGGAACTATTCACTCTACCCACCATGAGAGTAACAACAAGAACAAGAGTACGCTGCTGTCGTTATCCTATTTATATGTGCCTCAGGAGATAGATTAGGTGTTACGTCCACTCCCAGGTCTCTTTCTCGAATCGTCAAAGATAGGCAGTTCCAATTCATTGTGTACCATCCCTTTGGTCGCCTATGTGTGTGTGTGTGTGTGTGTGTGTGTGCTGTGCGTGGTGTGAGTGTGTGTGTGTGTACTTACCTAGTTATGTTTGCGGGGGGTTTAGCTTTGGCTCTTTGGTCCCGCCTCTCAACCGACAATCAACAGGTGTACAGATTCCTGAGCCTATTGGGCTCTATCATATCTACACATGAAACTGTGTATGGAGTCAGCCTCCGCCACATCACCTCCTAATGCATTCCATTTGCCAACTATTAACTACTCTGACACTAAAAAAGTTCTATCTAATATCTCTGTGGCTCATTTGGGCGCTCAGTTTCCAACTGTGACCCCCTAGTGCGTGTGCCCCTTGTGTTAAATAACCTTTCTTTATCTACCCTATCAATTCCCTTGAGAATCTTGAATGTGGTGATCAAGTCCCCCCTAACTCTTCTGTCTTCCAGAGAAGTGAGGTTTCATTCCCGTAGTCTCTCCTCGTAGCGCATACCTCTCAGCTCGGGTACTAGTCTGGTGGCAAACCTTTGAACCTTTTTCAGTTTAGTCTTATCCTTGACTAGATATGGACTCCATGCTGGGGCTGCATACTCTAGGATTGGCCTGATATATGTGGTATACAAAGTTCTGAATGATTCTTTACACAAGTTTCTGAATGACGATCGTATGTTGGCCAGCCTGGCATATGCCGCTGTTGATATACTCTTGATGCTCTGCAGGAGACAGGTCTGGCGTGATATCAACCCCCAAGTCTTTTTCTTTCTCTGACTCCTGAAGAATTTCAGGAGTCAGAGAAAGATGAACCCTGTACTCATCTAGTTGTGCTTGCGGGGGTTGAGTTCTGGCTCTTTGGTCCCGCCACTCAACCGTCAATCAACAGGTGTACAAGTTCCGGAGCCTATTGGGCTCTATCATATCTACACTTGAAACTGTGTATGGAGTCAGCCTCCACCAC
>NW_025553906.1:0-50000 GCF_020424385.1 Procambarus clarkii
ATGCAGCACAAGGACACACTGGGGACCATAAACATGCAGCACAAGGACACACTGGGGGACCATAAACATGCAGCACAAGGACACACTGGGGGACCATAAACATGCAGCACAAGGACACACTGGGGGACCATAAACATGCAGCACAAGGACACACTGGGGGACCATAAACATGCAGCACAAGGACACACTGGGGGACCATAAACATGCAGCACAAGGACACTGGGGGACCATAAACATGCAGCACAAGGACACACTGGGGGACCATAAACATGCAGCACAAGGACACACTGGGGACCATAAACATGCAGCACAAGGACACTGGGGACCATAAACATGCAGCACATGGACACACTGAGGACCATAAACATGCAGCACAAGGACACACTGGGGGACCATAAACATGCAGCACAAGGACACACTGGGGGACCATAAACATGCAGCACAAGGACACACTGGGGACCATAAACATGCAGCACAAGGACACACTGGGGATCATAAACATGCAGCACAAGGACACTGGGGGGCCATAAACATGCAGCACAAGGACACACTGGGGACCATAAACATGCAGCACAAGGACACTGGGGGACCATAAACATGCAGCACAAGGACACTGGGGACCATAAACATGCAGCACAAGGACACTGGGGACCATAAACATGCAGCACAAGGACACTGGGGACCATGAACATGCAGCACAAGGACACACTGGGGACCATAAACATGCAGCACAAGGACACTGGGGGACCATGAACATGCAGCACAAGGACACTGGGGGACCATAAACATGCAGCACGAGGACACTGGGGACCATAAACATGCAGCACAAGGACACACTGGGGGACCATAAACATGCAGCACAAGGACACACTGGGGACCATAAACATGCAGCACAAGGACACTGAGGACCATAAACATGCAGCACAAGGACACACTGGGGGACCATAAACATGCAGCACAAGGACACACTGGGGACCATAAACATGCAGCACAAGGACACACTGGGGACCATAAACATGCAGCACAAGGACACACTGGGGGACCATAAACATGCAGCACAAGGACACTGGGGGACCATAAACATGCAGCACAAGGACACTGGGGGACCATAAACATGCAGCACAAGGACACTGGGGGACCATAAACATGCAGCACAAGGACACTGGGGACCATAAACATGCAGCACAAGGACACTGGGGACCATAAACATGCAGCACAAGGACACACTGGGGGACCATAAACATGCAGCACAAGGACACTGGGGGACCATAAACATGCAGCACAAGGACACTGGGGGACCATAAACATGCAGCACAAGGACACTGGGGGACCATAAACATGCAGCACAAGGACACACTGGGGGACCATAAACATGCAGCACAAGGACACACTGGGGACCATAAACATGCAGCACAAGGACACCCTGGGGACCATAAACATGCAGCACAAGGACACACTGGGGACCATAAACATGCAGCACAAGGACACACTGGGGACCATAAACATGCAGCACAAGGACACACTGGGGGACCATAAACATGCAGCACAAGGACACACTGGGGACCATAAACATGCAGCACAAGGACACTGGGGGACCATAAACATGCAGCACAAGGACACACTGGGGACCATAAACATGCAGCACAAGGACACCCTGGGGACCATAAACATGCAGCACAAGGACACACTGGGGGACCATAAACATGCAGCACAAGGACACACTGGGGACCATAAACATGCAGCACAAGGACACTGGGGACCATAAACATGCAGCACAAGGACACACTGGGGGACCATAAACATGCAGCACAAGGACACACTGGGGGACCATAAACATGCAGCACAAGGACACTGGGGGACCATAAACATGCAGCACAAGGACACTGGGGGACCATAAACATGCAGCACAAGGAGACACTGGGGGACCATAAACATGCAGCACAAGGACACTGGGGGACCATAAACATGCAGCACAAGGACACACTGGGGGACCATAAACATGCAGCACAAGGACACACTGGGGGACCATAAACATGCAGCACAAGGACACTGGGGACCATAAACATGCAGCACAAGGACACTGGGGGACCATAAACATGCAGCACAAGGACACTGGGGGACCATAAACGGAAGCACTACAGCATTCCCAGTGTGTGTGTGTGTGTGTGTGTGTGTGTGTGTACTCACCTAGTTGTACTCACCTAGTTGTGTTTGCGGGGGTTGAGCTCTGGCTCTTTGGTCCCGCCTCTCAACCGTCAATCAACAGGTGTACAGATTCCTGAGCCTATCGGGCTCTGTCATATCTACACTTGAAACTGTGTATGGAGTCAGCCTCCACCACATCACCCCCTAATGCATTCCATTTGTCAACCACTCTGACACTAAAAAGTTCTTTCTAATATCTCTGTGGCTCATTTGGGCACTCAGTTTCCACCTGTGTCCCCTTGTGCATGTTCCCCTTGTGTTAAATAGACTGTCTTTATCTACCCTATCAATCCCCTTCAGAATCTTGAATGTGGTGATCATGTCCCCCCTAACTCTTCTGTCTTCCAGCGAAGTGAGGTTTAATTCCCGTAGTCTCTCCTCGTAGCTCATACCTCTCAGCTCGGGTACTAGTCTGGTGGCAAACCTTTGAACCTTTTCCAGTTTAGTCTTATCCTTGACTAGATATGGACTCCATGCTGGGGCTGCATACTCCAGGATTGGCCTGACATATGTGGTATACAAAGTTCTGAATGATTCTTTACACAAGTTTCTGAATGCCGTTCGTATGTTGGCCAGCCTGGCATATGCCGCTGATGTTATCCGCTTGATATGTGCTGCAGGAGACAGGTCTGGCGTGATATCAACCCCCAAGTCTTTTTCCTTCTCTGATTCCTGAAGAATTTCCTCTCCCAGATGATACCTTGTATCTGGCCTCCTGCTCCCTACACCTATCTTCATTACATTACATTTGGTTGGGTTAAACTCTAACAACCATTTGTTCGACCATTCCTTCAGCTTGTCTAGGTCTTCTTGAAGCCTCAAACAGTCCTCTTCTGTTTTAATCCTTCTCATAATTTTAGCATCGTCCGCAAACATTGAGAGAAATGAATCGATACCCTCCGGGAGATCATTTACATATATCAGAAACAAGATAGGACCGAGTACAGAGCCCTGTGGGACTCCACTGGTGACTTCACGCCAATCGGATGTCTCACCCCTCACCGTAACTCTCTGCTTCCTATTGCTTAGATACTCCCTTATCCACTGGAGCACCTTACCAGCTACACCTGCCTGTCTCTCCAGCTTATGTACCAGCCTCTTATGCGGTACTGTGTCAAAGGCTTTCCGACAATCCAAGAAAATGCAGTCCGCCCAGCCCTCTCTTTCTTGCTTAATCTGTGTCACCTGATCGTAGAATTCTATCAAGCCTGTAAGGCAAGATTTACCCTCCCTGAATCCATGTTGGCGATTTGTCACGAAGTCCCTTCTCTCCAGATGTGTTACCAGGTTTTTTCTCACGATCTTCTCCATCACCTTGCATGGTATACAAGTCAAGGACACTGGCCTGTAGTTCAGTGCCTCTTGTCTGTCGCCCTTTTTGTATATTGGGACCACATTCGCCGTGTGTGTGTGTGTGTGTGTGTGTGTGTGTGTGTGTGTGTGTGTGTGTGTGTGTGTGTGTGTGTGTGTTTGTGTGTGTGTGTGAACCTCACAATATCTCACATAATATTCACATATAAAATTCTTACATATAACATATGTATATACATACATATAACACGTATAACGTACATATTCACATGTAAAAAAAACCCGATTCACAAACGATTGAATATATAACTACTTTAATTACCCCTCAAGAATACAGTTACACAATGCATTAACTTGTGTTAATTACTCAGCATAACTGGGAATAACATTGTTATATTGAATAACAGAAGCGAGATGGTTAATTATGCCTTGAGGCGAGACCTTGCCTCGCAAGACATAGCTGACATAATTAATGTATTAATAAGGAGGTGGCTCTCAGTCTCACGCGATTTGATAATTAAAATCTATAGTTAAAATGTTAATTATTTAAGAGTCGACAGATATGCTGTTTTAAAATCTCTTAGTTCATTAAATATTTGCCAATTATTTTGCTCAAGTTTCAAGAACAGTATTATTATTGTTTGCATTATTATATCATAATTATAAAGTATGTTTTCTCTAATAATCCTTGATATAGTCCTTCACCCTGTTATCCTTGACCACCGTCCGGTCCAGTATGCGGAGGTGGGCACACTACTGGGATTCGTGAGCAATAAAACAGGGATACATATTCACGTAAGGGACCGACTAAACAAAGCCAAAGCTGCCTTAGGGAAACTGAGGTGATTCCGAAGCCTCGGTACAAACATATTGATTTATCTATTCACCTAGTTGTGCTTGCGGGGGGTTGAGCTCCGCTCTATCGGCCCGCCTCTCAACTGTCAATCAATCACCTGTTACTAATTACTTAGTAATTCCTCCCCCCTCCCCGACACACACCCAGGAAGCAGCTCGTAACAGCTGTATATCTACCAGGTATCCATTTACTGATAGGTAACAGGGGCATCAGGGTGAGAAAAACTCTCCCCATTTTATTTCTGCCATCACCGGGGGTCGAACTCGGAACGTAGGATTACGAGTCCAGAGCGGTGTCCACTCGGCTATCAGGCCCCCAAAGGCTGTATATGGCTCTAGTCCGGCCGCATCTAGAATATCCCACAGTACCAATACACGTCTTAAAGAAAACTAACATGCAAAAACATAAATATGGCGCTGAGGAGAGCAGCAAAACACCGTCCACCATATGATCAGACAATCCAGGAGCTCCAGGAACTCCTGAACACACAGCCACTAAACATCAGACTGCAGCACCAAGCCATCAGGGTGTGGAACACCATCCTAATGTTAAAGGACCCAATGTTAGAAACATTACTCCAAGATGAGACGCCCCGCTCCCACAGCTGGTGGCCCAAGATGAGACGCCCCGCTCCCACAGCTGGTGGCCCAAGATGAGACGCCCCGCTCCCACAGCTGGTGGCCCAAGATGAGACGCCCCACTCCCACAGCTGGTGGCCCAAGATGAGACGCCCCGCTCCCACAGCTGGTGGCCCAAGATGAGACGCCCCACTCCCACAGTTGGTGGCCCAAGATGAGACTCCCCACAGCTGGTGGCCCAAAATGAGACGCCCCACTCCCACAGTTGGTGGCCCAAGATGAGACGCCCCGCTCCCACAGTTGGTGGCCCAAGATTAGACGCCCCGCTCCTACAGCTGGTGGCCCAAGATGAGACGCCCTACTCCCACAGTTGGTGGCCCAAGATGAGACGCCCCACTCCCACAGCTGGTGGCCCAAGATGAGACGCCCCGCTCCCACAGCTGGTGGCCCAAGATGAGACGCCCCGCTCCCACTGCTGGTGGTCCAAGATGAGATGCCCCGCTCCCACAGCTGGTGGCCCAAGATGAGACGCCCCGCTCCCACAGCTGGTGGCTCAAAAGCCTCGATTTACTAAATGACAACCCAGCCCCACAGTACGTAATTCCCAGATGATATACTGACCAAAAATCCATCAACAATTGATGGTAATGTTGGCCATGGCTATTTCATCAAATCGCCTCATTTTTATGGGGCCACGTGAGCGAACAAGCTTGAATGGTCCCCAGGCATATATGCAACTGAAAAAATCGTATTTCTGTTGCACACGAGGCCCCACAAAAATGAGGCGATTTGATGAAATAGCTATGCCCAAGATTACCATCAAAGTGCCGTCGGGGTGGTGGTTCAAATAGCCTCGGCTATCATCGCCTTTTGTACGGTTACTGATGGTCGAGTGGTTTAAGGCACCGTGTACACCAGTTGCAATGTGCTCCTGGTGGTCTGGGTTCGAGTCACTTCTGGGGTGTGGAGTTTTCAGTTGCATATATACTTGGGGACCATTCAAGCTTGTTCACATTTGTGTTGCTCACGTCTCTGGTTAAACCATGGGTTTCTCATCTGCATTTCATTGTTATCCTTTTGGACCTGGACAAACTTGTCTGCTGCCTCCTTGCACTTCTGCGTGATATAGTCCACCATGTCTTGGGCTGTCTTTCCCCTGAGCTCTGTTTCCCATGTTATATCTCTTAGGAATTTCCTTATCTCATAGTTACCCTTTCGGAATGCCATCCTTTTGTTTTCAGTTCCCCTCCTCGAGTTCCTTAAACATTCCTCAACCAGATACTCAAACGTCAGTACACTGTGGTCGGTCATTCCTACCGGGGCCTCGAAACCGATTTCCCTTATGTCTGAGTCGTTCAGAGTGAAGACTAGGTCGAGTCTCGCTGGTTCATCGTTTCCTCTCATCCTTGTGGGTTCCCTGACATGCTGGCTTAAAAAAAATTTTGTCGTCACCTCCAATAGTTTAGCTCTCCATGTATCCTCACCTCCATGCGGTTCCACCAGGCTATGTGGAAGCATCGGAATGTGTATATATGAATGCTACACAGTATTCATCTATAGACATCCACATATATGGCGAAACACATGTGAAGAACCTCTCACACACTCACAGCTCCCTGACAAGAGGGAGCCAGCTTAGCTTAGCTGCCAACACCCACACATGGTGTCAGCAAGGCGGGCAGCCCGTCTGCTTTCATACCTCTCACTGTATTCCCCACTTCCAAACTTCCCTTCACCTGTGCTTCTCCATCCTCTTTACTCCCCCTCTTTACTCCTAGTAAAATAGGGCAACCCGTTCTCGCAAATTCGTAAAGTCAATATTGACTTATTAACTACGTGCATAGGTGATATACTAAACATAATAGATACCCTTAAAAAGATTCATAGAAAACACCGACCTTACCTAACCTTGTTAGTATCTTAAGATAAGCATCTTATTGCTTCGTAATTACAATTATTACCTAACCTATACCTATTATAGGTTAGGTAATAATTGTAATTACGAAGCAATAAGATGCTTATCTTAACATACTAATTAGGTTAGGTAAGGTCGGTGTTTTCTAAGAATCTTTTTAAGGGTATCTATTATGTTAAGTATGTCACCTATGCACATATTTAATAAGTCAATATTGACTTGTTAAATTTGCGAGAACGGGTTGAATAGGTACCTGGGTGTTAGTCAGCTGTCACGGGCTGCTTCCTGGGGGTGGAGGCCTGGTCGAGGACTGGGCCGCGGGGACACTAAAGCCCCGAAATCATCTCAAGATAACCTCAAGATCTCAAGATAACCCCCCCCTCCAAAAAAATGGACAGGGGTGTAATAAACTCCGTCGGTGCCATTAACATTTCCCCACCATCGAATTACCCATAAGCTAATGGCCTCCCCATTACCCAGGCCTATTCCCAGAGATGTCTGGTCTCTGGTCCCATGGAGGCCTGGACCCAGATTCACGAAGCAGTTACGCAAGTACTTACGAACGTGTACATCTTTCCTCAATCTTTGACGGCTTTGGTTACATTTATTAAACAGTTTACAAGCATGAAAACTTCCCATTCAACTGTTATTATTGTTATAAACAGCCTCCGGGTGCTTCGGAGCTCATTAACTGTTTAATAATTGTAAACAAAGCCGCCAAAGATTGAGAAAAGATGTACAGGTTCGTAAGTGCTTGCGTAAATGCTTTCGTGAATGTGGCCCCAGGGCGCCCACTAAGTGGGCGGGGAGCCGAGGAAACTAGCATAGATTGTGGGTGAAGACATTCTTCCCTTGTAGGTTATTGAACTAAATTTAGTTAGTGTGTACTGGAAGATGACTTGGGAAGGTCTCCAACGACCTCAGAAGGTCGTTAGTTGTGGGAACCGACCTGTGAGATTTATATTTATTTAATTTATATGAATTTATATAGAATTTATATTTACGTTAATTTGTATACTTCGATAGCAATTTGTATGATGTTAAGTGGACTGTATTTCTGCAATAATCTCACAAATCGATCCTCTACACATTAGGGGGGGTTTATATTGAATTTATATATATGCAGCCAATCAAACTACAGTATTAAACTACATATATTGTTAAACATTGAAGAGGTTCCTTATCTTATTGTACAGCAGGCCTTAGTCCACCGGATATAACTATAGGATGTAGACACCGAATTATCCTCTTTGAGGTAGCTTCCATCACCCAGTAACTGGTACACAAAGCATGCTTCCTCGTCTTGACCTGTCAAAAGGGCGCTAGCTATAAAGCCAGAATCCTAATATATGACAGCTATATCAGAGAAAACACTGTACATTGAACCGTAAAGACCTAGGCTTAATTACCTTTTATTAAGAGGCAGTTCGTATTCTAACCGGTCGCCCCTATCTAATGACATTAATGGCCATAAATGATAGATAAATGGGTTTCGGCAGAACACTTAACTTGTATTTGTTGACAGCGTGTTGATGATGGTACACCTTTGGTTTCCATAACACTTTGTCCAAGTAAAATTAACAGGAGCCGTATTTGCTCCCGTGAGCCTCTGTGGTCTAAGTACAATAACAATGGCTGACCACTCCCTCCTCACTGACGCTACTGGCCTACATTATCCAGATGACAGTAAGTGATAGAAGGGTCACATTTACTCTATTATAATTCTGATAATTAAGTTAATTTATATGAGATGTTTTTATGATGGTAAAGTCCAAAGACTAATGTATTTAAGAATAATTCCCACCATAATAGGTGGTGAATTTATAATAGTATGTGGTAATGATATCCCATTTTCTATAGACGGAAATTCCACTACAAGTTACATTTTCTATGGGTTAACTTGTTTATACAACACAGCAATATTATCTGCCTGTATATTATTAAATGGTGTCGGGTTTTCCGACATTAGTTGACCAGAGCACACACTAGAAGGTGAAGGGACGACGACGTTTCGGTCCGTCCTGGACCATTCTCAAGTCGATTGTGAGGGGAGTTGTGTAGGGAGAAGATAATGTGCTGCTTGAGATGTGATGTACTCACTTTATCTTACACCAAATTGCCTCAATATAGGATTTATCCTGATCCCTTCCAAGTGCCATATAGTCGTAATGGCTTGGCGCTTTCCCCTTGAAAACGGTGATATTTTGAGGTGCTTTAACAGTTAGGATATATTTACCTGTAATTTTTTTTTTTTAAATAAAGTTTGTTTACTATCGGTATTTTAGCTAATTTTCCCGCTAATAAATTTTGAGTCATTCAATTTCTCATCACAAGCTGTTTGGGAAGTTTTCCCCGTGTTCATCTATTCTATTGTGATTAAAAGATGCCTCCCCCCCCCCCATTCTCAGTAAGTAAATTAAAGAGTTTCCATAAATTATTCCAAGTAATTAATTTCCCAAAGTTTTCCGACGTCATTGGAGTATTTATTATTGAACTCCATCTTCGCTGGGAGGGCAATAAGTCAGCCACATTCCTCTGCAGGGGAGCGGAGGCCGTGTTAAGTATTAATAATCATTACGGGACAAAACAGATGGGTTTTCCCTGTTAAGTATTCACTTAATGTAGAGTTGGTGAGAACATTTTTTGGGTCAAAGTGGACTTTGTAAGCTGTGTTAAGTTGGGGTGAAATCGGGGTTGGAATCTGGTGTTGCAAAGGGCTGGTCAGGCCACGGGCTGGTCAGACCAAGGGCTGGTCAGGCCACGGGCTGGTCAGGCCACGGGCTGGTCAGTCCAAGGGCTGGTCAGGCCACGGGCTGGTCAGACCAAGGGCTGGTCAGGCCACGGGCTGGTCAGTCCAAGGGCTGGTCAGGCCACGGGCTGGTCAGACCACGGGCTGGTCAGTCCAATGGCTGGTCAGGCCACGGGCTGGTCAGGCCACGGGCTGGTCAGGCCACGGGCTGGTCAGGCCACGGGCTGGTCAGACCACGGGCTGGTCAGACCACGGGCTGGTCAGGCCACGGGCTAGTCAGACCACGGGCTGGTCAGACCACGGGCTGGTCAGCCCCACACAACACTAACGATAGGTCGTGTTGTGATGTAGGAGGAAGCAATACAGGAGTGTTGTTGCTGTGTTGCAGAGATCAGTTACCGGCTGCAGACGGCGCGGTGCTCGGTGCGGCAGCTGCTGCTCCACTACCTGCTTCCCTGGCTCTACAACATGGAGCTGGTCGACCCCAGCACGCCGTCTGCCCCGCCCTCCACCTCCTACTGCCAGGTATGTCACCCTCCCACTGGAAACAACATGTAATTGTTTGGGAGAACGAACCACTAACAGGAATAGTGTTGCTGGTTTCCACAGGATGGGAACGCGTTTCATCCCGCACTAAAACACTCCGAGTCACCAGGTAAACAATGCAAGGGCAACAACAGGTTGATATTAGTGATAGTTACTCTCAGCATCATATTTACGGAGCAGAACCCGGCCTGCGGCTCACACAGACCCCCAGGGTAAGGCTGAGGAAGTAATTCACAAGTGGAGTGATGCAGCATCCTCCTCCTCCCTCCCTGCAGAAGTAAGCAGGGAACAGCTCCTGCGATATAATGACAGAAGAATTAGGATAACAAGAGCACTGTCTAGTGATGACGAGTATGGGGAACCAATCACAGCCCAAGTAAGGGGGGATATGAAAAAGGGTAAAAGTACAGCACCTGGTGAAGATGGCGTCACCTGCGACATACTCAATGCACTGTGTGAAGTGTCTGGGAATCCACTACTCCACTTGTTTAACAAGTCATTCCTAAGTGGAGTGTTGCCCACACAATGGAAACACACAATAATTGTTCCCATACCGAAGCCCAATGACCCTGCAACCCGTTCTCGCAAATTCGTAAAGTCAATATTGACTTATTAAATAAGTGCATAGGTGACATACTAAACATAATAGATACCCTTAAAAAGCTTCATAGAAAACACCGACCTTACCTAACCTTGTTAGTATCTTAAGATAAGCATCTTATAGCTTCGTAATTACAATTGTTACTTAACCTATTATAGGTATAGGTTAAGTAATAATTGTAATTACGAAGCAATAAGATGCCTATCTTAAGATACTAACAAGGTTAGGTAAGGTCGGTGTTTTCTATGAAGCTTTTTAAGGGTATCTATTAGGTTTAGTATATCACCTATGCACGTAGTTAATAAGTCAATATTGACTATACGAATTTGCGAGAACGGGTTGGACCCTGACAATTACAGACCTATCAATCTCATGTCATGCACTTGCAAAATGCTTGAAAGGATTATTATAAACCGACTATTGCACAAAATAGGCAGGCTAGGGGAGGGGGGTCAATGGATTTGTTAAAGGACGGAGCACAACAAATTGTATAGTTAATTACCTGGCTAATGACACAGCTAAGGACTCTGTATTTGTTGACATCAAAGGAGCCTTCGACAAAGCACAGGGGATTGCGATCCTGGACGAGCTTGCATGCATGGGTGTCAAGTGGAGACTCATAAAATGGGTTGAAGACTACCTCACAGGAAGGAAAGCCAAGGTTTGCTTCAATGGAGCAGTCTCCAGAACAATGAATATGGAACTCGGGACCCCCAAGGCGGAGTCTTAAGCCCTACACTATTCAATGTACTTATGAACGCCATTGCAAATATTGATTTTCCGGAAGGAACACAACAAGTGGGATATGCAGATGATGTCCTAATACAAGCTCCCACCTTGGGAAAAATTAAACAGTCCATTGAACTCCTTGGAAGGAAATGTATTGAGCTCGGTTTCACTCTCTCCGCAAACAAGACAAAAACATACTCCCATCACAAGCGGGGAGAAAATGAAGAACTACAAATTAATGGTGTAATACTTGAATGGGTTGACCACTATCGGTACCTTGGCGTCACTGTCGGCTGTAACAAGGGAAAGAAAGAGCTCAATCAACTCATAGGAACATGCAACAGTCGACTCAGGGCACTGAAAGCCATGACATGGAATGGACATGGAGCCTCTATTGCCGTGCTTAAAATGATGTGCACAGCCTATGTGCGCTCCGTCATAGACTATGCCGCACCAGTTCTATGCACCTACTCCCAAAGCGATATGAAAAGGCTCGAAAGCATACAAAATGAAGCCATGACAATCATTCTTGGAGTTCCAAGAACTGCCAAAACGTCTAATCTACGAGAGGAGTTGTCCCTCCCCAGTGTTAAAAGCAGAATTCAGGAGCTGAATGCTAAGCTTGCAAATAGGATAGTCAGAGATCCCCATTACAATGATATTGCCCCCCCAAAAAAACTGAGTTCTGTGCTACTTTCAGGGGGAAACAGAAGTAAAAAATGACATCACAGATCAGTCTGCTACCTGGAAGAGCTTCACCTGCTTGAGCAAGCCCGTGAGCTCCTGCCTGTAGAGAAGTTACCTCCCTGGGAGGATGACTCATGCAAGATTATCATCAATGAAATGGCAACGAAAAAATCCAAACATGATACCACAAGAAATGAGGCACAAGTATCTCAAGGAAATTTATAAAGAAGCCGGAAATGAATTAGATCAAATTTACACTGACGGGTCATCTAATCCTGTCAATGGCAGGGCTGATGCAGCATACACGGTAATTAAGGATAATGCTTTCCAACGCAGAAATGAAGAAAAAGCACGTATTGAGAACTGTGCCTCTTCAACGCAAGCAGAACTAACTGCCATTGTTATGGCGTTAAGGTTTCTTGAACGGAACACTAATGGTGCAGTGATTTCCACTGATTCAAAAGCAGCACTGCAAAGCCTAAGTAAAAATCGGGCAGAAAATCTTGCAATAATCGCTGAAATTAAGAGAGCTGTGAGAGTACTTACCAATCAGGGAAGAGTCATCAAGTTTCTGTGGATCCCCTCCCATGTTGGAATATGTGGGAATGAACGAGCAGATGTGCTGGCTGCTGAAGGCGCTGAAGGAGACCGTATTGAATACTTCATACCCAAAACTCTGCTACAAATTAAGAGGTATTGTCAGGCAACATCACCGTGACAAGGTAACTGAGGAAAGGAGGATAGAAGCACAAACCAGTGAATCTATATGATACAACATGGTTGCAGCTGGCAATCCCAATCATTATGGACGAAGAGGAGGAGGATGCGGGAGAGAATCAGTAATAGCGAGAATCCGTCTTAGATACAGATATCCATGGAGATATGGAATGGAAACAACAGTTGATCAGCGAAGTTGCAGAATCTGTGGCGAGAGTGACGGACACTGCCTTGACCACTATCTACGTGAATGTAAACACCTGAGAGACATTAGAAATATGTGTAGAATAATAAACCTCACATTGTTTGAGTTAGGAAAACACTATTTGTCAAATATTGATACTGTTCTTAAAAGATTTCCCCATTTTGCACCCGCAAGATAACGTAAGCTTTTAAGGGTTGACAGATGTTAATCTCCTTGTTTGAGGAGCTGTTCACTTGAGACAGTTAAGCAAGTCCCAGCTGTGTCTGGGTACAAGTGACAGGATGAACAACCCAGCGGGTTTTCTTCCTATTGGGGAGTGTTGTACATGCTGCTATGGCGGTGTGTCCACTCACAAGATAAGTGGCGCTGCCCAATAAACTCGCCCCTCGGGTCAAAATTTAAGAAAAAATTAAAATTTAGGTTACTCCTTCTGGTAGTAGGCTGGTACAGCCTCGCCGTCTTGATGCGGTGAATCGAACCAGCGTCCCGGGTAACCCCAGACCCACGCTTTAACCCAGTGGCGGTCATCACTGGGTACAGGCGTGCGTCTGGGGTTACCCGGAACGCTGGTTCGACCCCCGTTCTGCTTCAATGATTTTCTCATAAATGTAGCGTGGCATTATGATTTCACTGTGCATTTGATACATATTTTTGCATGTCTGTGTGGTGTATGTGTGTTGTGTCATGATGTGATGGTTGTTGTGTTGCAGTATTACGGTGACAACGGTGACGGGTCGGCCGGGGTCAGGCGAGAGGGCTGGGGGTCCGCCGAGGCTACGGAGATGGTCCTCAACAACCTCTTCTACATCACCGCTAAGGTACGTCCTATCGCTGCTACCGTCCTCACTGCCTGCCTTCCTCACTGCCCTCACAGCCTACCTGTCCCACTGCTGACTGTTAGTTTACCACACGAGTCTTGAGCCGAGGGTTCCTTGTACACAATTCAGTAATCCCTGGCTTGGTTATGTGGTATTCTCCCTCCTGTCCTAACACTGTGACTAGAGACTATTGACCTCTGATGATTCAAGAATATTTTCAGTTATACAAGTATATGATATTATTAAGTTTAGAACATTTAAGAACAAGTTCTTTGTATGTAGAATAGGTGAAGAAAGAGTCTGGTGGTAGTAACTTAGAGGGATCAGCTTTGGTCTTCTTGCCTCTCTGTGCATCCCACCGCTGCCACCATTGTAACAACCCAGTAAATGGCTTCCTTGACACACTTGACACTCATTAACACCCTACCGGCATGCAGCAACACCCATGGAACACTTCACTTATTATTTACTGACATTAAAGTATCAGTAACATGCACTGGTATATTAATCTATGGCTTCAGTAAACTTTTTGTTACTCATTTCCTTTATCATGTTCAACACCGTGTAAACCCGCCTAGTTTACTACTCAAAGTTCACTACCTGGTTGATGGGGTTCTGGTAGTTCCTCTACTCCCCAAGCCCGGCCCGAGGCCAGGCTCGACTTGTGAGAGTTTGGTCCACCAGGCTGTTGCTTGCAGCGGCCCGCAGGCCCACATACCCACCACAGCCCGGCTGATCCGGAACTTCTCTTAGAAAACAGTCCGGTTTCCTCTTAAGATGTCCACGGTTGTTCCGGCAATATTTCTTATGCTCGCTGAGAGGAGGTTGAACAACCGCGGACCTCTGATGTTTATACAGTGCTCTCTGATTGTGCCTATGGCACCTCTGCTCTTCACTGGTTCTGTTCTGCATTTTCTTGGATAGGATAAATAACTAATAGGATAAATTTGAATTATATTAGGGACAGTAACAAGGGATATCATTAATTAATATAATTAGGCACACTCACTGGTGTGGCAGAGAGAATAAATTCGAATGAGAAGTAATATACATAACGAAACTTGCAAATCACAATTAAGAAACTCTTAACACAAGAGAATTATACATTGATATATCCCATTTGTTCGAATCTCTATTACTTACGATAACTTTTTTAACAGACAGCTGACAGTATGAATGGAATACTGAACTTTTATATCCAGAAGTTAGTAGTTTGACCAGTATAGACATGAGAGCAAATATCCACCCCCCCCCCCCTCGTAATTCTACATCTACACACCTACACCAACTTGTCCTCTTACAGAGTACGTCGCTTTTCACTCGTATGTGTTACCTAAGCACAACAATTGTCGTACTAGAAAATGGAAGCGGCTAGCGAAAGGGACGTACTGTCCCGTTTTCTGTTTTGGGTATTTTATTAACGTATTTTATTGTTGGATTTATTTTGATGTTTATTGTTTTATTTTATTTTATTGTTGGCAGGACCCCTCTTCCATGTCCTTTTATATGCCGCCCTGTACTGCCCGCACAGCGCCTGCGGAACGCGCTGCGCAACTGTCTTTTTTTCCCCATCAGAAATTCCTCCACTTTCCCATGTAAAGCAGTGGCTATTTCTCAGGCAGTTAGGTGTAGGTACAGTTTAACAATAAGTACTGTACTCTGTGACACACAACAAAGTACACTCTACTCTCACAAGAGCAGAACATACCTGGAACATACCTGGAGAGGGTTTCTGGAGTTGTTCTACTCCCCGAGCGCCGGCCTGAGGCCAGGCTGGGATATTTACCCGAGGCAGTAAGGTACAGACGGCAGTAGTGTGGGTCCCATGATGGTAGTCAAGACCATACAGCTTTGTCCTGGACTGGCGGTCCTGTGGGCAAGTTGCCTGTGTGTGTGTCCCTGGCTCCCTCCCTGTGTGTCCCTCCCTCCCTGTCTGTCCCTGGCTCCCTGTGTGTCCCTGGCTCCCTCCCTGTGTCCCTGGCTCCTTCCCTGTGTGTCCCTGTGTCCCTGGCTCCCTCCCTGTGTGTCCCTGGCTCCCTCCCCGTGAGTTCCTGGCTCCCTCCCTGTGTGTCCCTGGCTCCCTCCCCGTGTGTCCCTGGCTCCCTCCCTGTGTGTCCCTCCCTGTCTGTCCCTGGCTCCCTCCCTGTGTGTCCCTGTGTGTCTGTCCCTGGCTCCCTCCCTGTGTGTCCTTCCCTGTCTGTCCCTGGCTCCCTCCCTGTGTGTCCCTGTCTGTCCCTGGCTCCCTGTCTGTCCCTGGCTCCCTCCCTGTGTGTCCCTCCCTGTCTGTCCCTGGCTCCCTCCCTGTGTGTCCCTGTCTGTCTGTCCCTGGCTCCCTCCCTGTGTCCCTGGCTCCCTCCCTGTGTGTCCCTGGCTCCCTCCCTGTGTGTCCCTCCCTCCCTGTCTGTCCCTGGCTCCCTGTGTGTCCCTGGCTCCCTCCCTGTGTGTCCCTGTGTCCCTGGCTCCCTCCCTGTGTGTCCCTGTGTCCCTGGCTCCCTCCCTGTGTCCCTGGCTCCCTCCCTGTGTGTCCCTGGCTCCCTCCCTGTGTGTCTCTGGCTCCCTCCCTGTGTGTCCCTGTGTCCCTCGCTCCCTCCCTGTGTGTCCCTGGCTCCCTCCCTGTGTGTCCCTGTGTCCCTCGCTCCCTCCCTGTCTGTCCCTGGCTCCCTCCCTGTGTGTCCCTGGTTCCCTCCCTGTGTGTCCCTGGCTCCCTCCCTGTGTGTCCCTCCCTCCCTGTCTGTCCCTGGCTCCCTCCCTGTCTGTCCCTGGCTCCCTCCCTGTGTGTCCCTCCCTCCCTGTCTGTCCCTGGCTCCCTGTGTGTCCCTGGCTCCCTCCCTGTGTGTCCCTGGCTCCCTCCCTGTGTCCCTGGCTCCCTCCCTGTGTGTCCCTGGCTCCCTCCCTGTGTGTCCCTGGCTCCCTCCTTGTGTGTCCCTCGCTCCCTCCCTGTGTGTCCCTCCCTGTCTGTCCCTGGCTCCCTCCCTGTGTGTCCCTGGTTCCCCGTGTGTCCCTGGCTCCCTCCCTGTGTGTCCCTGGCTCCCTCCCTGTGTGTCCCTGGTTCCCCGTGTGTCCCTGGCTCCCTCCCTGTGTGTCCCTGGCTCCCTCCCTGTGTGTCCCTGGCTCCCTCCCTGTGTGTCCCTCCCTCCCTGTCTGTCCCTGGCTCCCTCCCTGTGTGTCCCTGGCTCCCACCCTGTGTGTCCCTGGCTCCCTTCCTGTGTGTCCCTGGCTCCCTCCCTGTGTGTCCCTGGCTCCCACCCTGTGTGTCCCTGGCTCCCACCCTGTGTGTCCCTGGCTCCCACCCTGTGTGTCCCTGGCTCCCTTCCAGTGTGTCCCTGGCTCCCTCCCTGTGTCCCTGGTTCCCCGTGTGTCCCTAGCTCCCTCCCTGTGTGTCCCTGGCTCCCTCCCTGTGTGTCCCTGGCTCCCTGGCTCCCTGTGTGTCCCTGGCTCCCTCCCTGTGTGTCCCTGGCTCCCTCCCTGTGTGTCCCTGGCTCCCTCCCTGTGTGTCCCTAGCTCCCTGTGTGTCCCTGGCTCCCTCCCTGTGTGTCCCTAGCTCCCTGTGTGTCCCTGGCTCCCTCCCTGTGTGTCCCTGGCTCCGTGTGTCCCTGGCTCCCTCCCTGTGTGTCCCTGGCTCCCACCCTGTTTGTCCCTGGCTCCCTTCCAGTGTGTCCCTGGTTCCCTCCCTGTGTGTCCCTGGCTCCCAGTGTGTCCCTGGCTCCCTGTGTGTCCCTGGCTCCCCTGTGTGTCCCTGGGTCCCCTGTGTGTCCCTGGCTCCCCTGTGTGTCCCTGGCTCCCTCCCTGTGTGTCCCTGGCTCCCTGGCTCCCTGTGTGTCCCTGGCTCCCTCCCTGTGTGTCCCTGGCTCCCTCCCTGTGTGTCCCTGGCTCCCTCCCTGTGTGTCCCTGGCTCCCTCCCTGTGTGTCCCTGGCTCCGTGTGTCCCTGGCTCCCTCCCTGTGTGTCCCTGGCTCCCACCCTGTGTGTCCCTGGCTCCCTTCCTGTGTGTCCCTGGCTCCCTCCCTGTGTGTCCCTGGCTCCCACCCTGTGTGTCCCTGGCTCCCTTCCTGTGTGTCCCTGGCTCCCTCCCTGTGTGTCCCTGGCTCCCACCCTGTGTGTCCCTGGCTCCCTGTCTGTCCCTGGCTCCCTGTGTGTCCCTGGCTCCCTCCCTGTGTGTCCCTGTGTCCCTGGCTCCCTCCCTGTGTGTCCCTGTGTCCCTGGCTCCCTCCCTGTGTCCCTGGCTCCCTCCCTGTGTGTCCCTGGCTCCCTCCCTGTGTGTCTCTGGCTCCCTCCCTGTGTGTCCCTGTGTCCCTCGCTCCCTCCCTGTGTGTCCCTGGCTCCCTCCCTGTGTGTCCCTGTGTCCCTCGCTCCCTCCCTGTCTGTCCCTGGCTCCCTCCCTGTGTGTCCCTGGTTCCCTCCCTGAGTGTCCCTGGCTCCCTCCCTGTGTGTCCCTGGCTCCCTCCCTGTGTGTCCCTCCCTCCCTGTCTGTCCCTGGCTCCCTCCCTGTGTGTCCCTCCCTCCCTGTCTGTCCCTGGCTCCCTGTGTGTCCCTGGCTCCCTCCCTGTGTCCCTGGCTCCCTCCCTGTGTCCCTGGCTCCCTCCCTGTGTGTCCCTGGCTCCCTCCCTGTGTGTCCCTGGCTCCCTCCTTGTGTGTCCCTCGCTCCCTCCCTGTGTGTCCCTCCCTGTCTGTCCCTGGCTCCCTCCCTGTGTGTCCCTGGTTCCCCGTGTGTCCCTGGCTCCCTCCCTGTGTGTCCCTGGCTCCCTCCCTGTGTGTCCCTGGTTCCCCGTGTGTCCCTGGCTCCCTCCCTGTGTGTCCCTGGCTCCCTCCCTGTGTGTCCCTGGCTCCCTCCCTGTGTGTCCCTCCCTCCCTGTCTGTCCCTGGCTCCCTCCCTGTGTGTCCCTCCCTCCCTGTCTGTCCCTGGCTCCCTGTGTGTCCCTGGCTCCCTCCCTGTGTGTCCCTGGCTCCCTGTGTGTCCCTGGCTCCCTCCCTGTGTGTCCCTGGCTCCCTGGCTCCCTGTGTGTCCCTGGCTCCCTCCCTGTGTGTCCCTGGCTCCCCTGTGTGTCCCTGGCTCCCTCCCTGTGTTCCCCTAGCTCCCTGTGTGTCCCTGGCTCCCTCCCTGTGTGTCCCTGGCTCCCTCCCTGTGTGTCCCTGTGTCCCTCGCTCCCTCCCTGTGTGTCCCTGGCTCCCTCCCTATGTGTCCCTGGCTCCCTCCCTGTGTGTCCCTGTGTCCCTCGCTCCCTCCCTGTCTGTCCCTGGCTCCCTCCCTGTGTGTCCCTGTGTCCCTCGCTCCCTCCCTGTGTGTCCCTGGCTCCCTCCCTGTGTGTCCCTGGCTCCCTCCCTGTGTGTCCCTGTGTCCCTCGCTCCCTCCCTGTCTGTCCCTGGCTCCCTCCCTGTGTGTCCCTCCCTCCCTGTCTGTCCCTGGCTCCCTGTGTGTCCCTGGCTCCCTCCCTGTGTATCCCTGGCTCCGTCCCTGTGTCCCTGGCTCCCTCCCTGTGTGTCCCTCGCTCCCTCCCTGTGTGTCCCTCCCTGTCTGTCCCTGGCTCCCTCCCTGTGTGTCCCTGGTTCTCCGTGTGTCCCTGGCTCCCTCCCTGTGTGTCCCTGGCTCCCTCCCTGTGTGTCCCTGGCTCCCTCCCTGTGTATCCCTGGCTCCCTCCCTGTGTCCCTGGCTCCCTCCCTGTGTGTCCCTGGCTCCCTCCCTGTGTGTCCCTGGCTCCCTCCCTGTGTGTCCCTAGCTCCCTCCCTGTGTGTCCCTGGCTCCCTCCCTGTGTGTCCCTGGCTCCCTCCCTGTGTGTCCCTGGCTCCCTGTGTGTCCCTGGCTCCCTCCCTGTCTGTCCCTGGCTCCCCTGTGTGTCCCTGGCTCCCTCCCTGTGTGTCCCTAGCTCCCTGTGTGTCCCTGGCTCCCTCCCTGTGTGTCCCTGGCTCCCTCCCTGTGTGTCCCTGGCTCCCTCCCTGTGTGTCCCTAGCTCCCTGTGTGTCCCTGGCTCCCTCCCTGTGTGTCCCTGGCTCCCCTGTGTGTCCCTGGCTCCCTCCCTGTGTGTCCCTAGCTCCCTCCCTGTGTGTCCCTGGCTCCCTCCCTGTGTGTCCCTGGCTCCCTGTCTCCCTGTGTGTCCCTGGCTCCCTCCCTGTGTGTCCCTGGCTCCCTCCCTGTGTGTCCCTGGCTCCCTCCCTGTGTGTCCCTAGCTCCCTCCCTGTGTGTCCCTGGCTCCCTCCCTGTGTGTCCCTGGCTCCCTGGCTCCCTGTGTGTCCCTGGCTCCCTCCCTGTGTGTCCCTGGCTCCCTCCCTGTGTGTCCCTGGCTCCCTCCCTGTGTGTCCCTAGCTCCCTCCCTGTGTGTCCCTGGCTCCCTCCCTGTGTGTCCCTGGCTCCCTCCCTGTGTGTCCCTGGCTCCCTGTGTGTCCCTGGCTCCCTCCCTGTGTGTCCCTGGCTCCCTCCCTGTGTATCCCTGGCTCCCTCCCTGTGTGTCCCTGGCTCCCTCCCTGTGTGTCCCTGGCTCCGTGTGTCCCTGGCTCCCTCCCTGTGTGTCCCTGGCTCCCACCCTGTGTGTCCCTGGCTCCCTTCCTGTGTGTCCCTGGCTCCCTTCCTGTGTGTCCCTGGCTCCCTCCCTGTGTGTCCCTGGCTCCCACCCTGTGTCCCTGGCTCCCTTCCTGTGTGTCCCTGGCTCCCTCCCTGTGTGTCCCTGGCTCCCACCCTGTGTGTCCCTGGCTCCCACCCTGTGTCCCTGGCTCCCACCCTGTGTGTCCCTGGCTCCCTTCCAGTGTGTCCCTGGCTCCCTCCCTGTGTCCCTGGTTCCCCGTGTGTCCCTAGCTCCCTCCCTGTGTGTCCCTGGCTCCCTCCCTGTGTGTCCCTGGCTCCCTGGCTCCCTGTGTGTCCCTGGCTCCCTCCCTGTGTGTCCCTGGCTCCCTCCCTGTGTGTCCCTGGCTCCCTCCCTGTGTGTCCCTAGCTCCCTGTGTGTCCCTGGCTCCCTCCCTGTGTGTCCCTAGCTCCCTGTGTGTCCCTGGCTCCCTCCCTGTGTGTCCCTGGCTCCGTGTGTCCCTGGCTCCCTCCCTGTGTGTCCCTGGCTCCCACCCTGTTTGTCCCTGGCTCCCTTCCAGTGTGTCCCTGGCTCCCTCCCTGGCTCCCAGTGTGTCCCTGGCTCCCTGTGTGTCCCTGGCTCCCCTGTGTGTCCCTGGGTCCCCTGTGTGTCCCTGGCTCCCCTGTGTGTCCCTGGCTCCCTCCCTGTGTGTCCCTGGCTCCCAGTGTGTCCCTGGCTCCCTGTGTGTCCTTGGCTCCCTGTGTGTCCCTGGCTCCCTCCCTGTGTGTCCCTGGCTCCCAGTGTGTCCCTGGCTCCCTGTGTGTCCCTGGCTCCCCTGTGTGTCACTGGCTGCCCCTAGTGCCGCACCCAGCACCCCGGCTGTCACCCCCGCCCCTGTCACCTGCCCTCCCTGCTCGCCAGATTAAATATACACACAACTTAAAAATCTGATTACATCTGGAGAGTGGAAGAGCTTGGGGGAGGGGGTTGATGGGGGGGCAGGGGAGGGGGGGGGGCTGGGGTGATGGGGGGGGGGAGTAGGACAACTAACATCACACACTGGAGGAATGGTCCGACATATGGTTGTTAGAGTTTAACCCAAGCAAATGTAATGTAGTTAAGATAGGTGTAGGGAGCAGGTCATATACAAGGTATCATTTGGGAGATGAAATTTTTCAAGAATCAGAGAGAGAGAAAGATTTGGGGGTTGATAACACGCCAGACTTGTCCCCTTGTTTTGTTTTTGTTGTTGTTGCCGTCGGAGGCGACTAGTTTATTGTGCACCCCATACTCATCCTGTGAGCGGTAGCGCAAAAAAGCATTACAGAGGGCACAAAAGTTCTCTATCAGACCTCAGCGGAGATTATTACACAAACAATTGAATCTATCCTTTACACTTTATAATTACTATGTCAGCTAGTTACAGAGAATAATGTCCCTGTGTCCCTGGCTCCCTCCCTGTGTGTCCCTGTGTCCCTGGCTCCCTCCCTGTGTCCCTGGCTCCCTCCCTGTGTGTCCCTGGCTCCCTCCCTGTGTGTCTCTGGCTCCCTCCCTGTGTGTCCCTGTGTCCCTCGCTCCCTCCCTGTGTGTCCCTGGCTCCCTCCCTGTGTGTCCCTGTGTCCCTCGCTCCCTCCCTGTCTGTCCCTGGCTCCCTGGCAAAACCTCTTTCATGAGCTATATATTTACAGTAAGTCATTATAAATTAATGGTAGGTCCTACCGCTAATACATAATTGTTTGACCAATGGAGTTATTACAGTCATAGGGGAGCTGCTGTTTATTATTAGTCTTCATAATACTGAGTTTCTGAGTCTCATATGTCGTTCATCTACTGGGAGCAAAATGTGGATACAGTGCAAGGATTTCAGGTAATTTATCCATGGTAATAAGATAGGTTGCCATATCATACAGCGTGAGCTTAGACTTATCTCTAAAAGGCTCAATTTTACTACAATCCAAGATATAGTGTTGGAGTGTGTGTCCCTGCCTATGTCCACACACTTTACACTTTACTTCATCTAGATCCCTATACAAGCCGAAGTGCCAGAGATACTTATAGCCAAGTCTTATACGAGCTGTGACAACATCTGTTAGTCTACTGACTACGGGAATTAAACCTCACGTCACTGGAAGAATACAGAGTTGGGGGGACATGATCACCACATTCAAGATTCTCAGAGGAATTGATAGGGTATATAAAGATAGGCTATTTAACACAAGGGGCACACGCACAAGGGGACACAGGTGGAAACTGAGTACCCAAATGAGCCACGGGGGACGTTAGAAAGAATTTTTTCAGTGTCAGAGTAGTTAACAGGTGGAATGCATTAGGAAGCAATGTGGTGGAGGCTGACTCCATACACAGTTTCAAGTGTAGATATGATAGAGTAGAGTAGGCTCAGGAACCTGTACACCAGTTGCCTGACAGTTGAGAGGCGGGACCCAAGAGCCAGAGCTCAACCCCCGCAAGCACAACTAGTCGAGTACACACACACAGGAGCGACCCCCCCCTCCCCCCAGGGGAACAACGCATGAAGGGAAGTAAGCGCAGGCCATTAGTCTCTGCCTCCACCTGGAATCGAATCTTGGCCCTTAGTGCACGCGTCACTGCCTCTGGGGAAGTGAGCTCAAGCTCCTGGACCCCGCCTCCCGGGGCCCAGGAGGCGGGGCTAATTACCTCCCTCAACATTAACGATTTCATCCTAGTTTTTCTTGGCTGCTGATGGCATAGTCTTCAACAGCCTCTTACCTTAATGTGTTCCCCCATTGTCCGCTACTCCTTAAGGGACAACTTCCTTACCACTCTCTTCTATGTCTAGTTCCCCCCCCCAGTTTAGTTCCCCCCCCCCAGTTTAGTTCCCCCCATGTTTAGTTCCCCCCCATGTTTAGTTCCCCCCATGTTTAGTTCCCCCATGTTTAGTTCCCCCCCATGTTTAGTTCCCCCCATGTTTAGTTCCCCCATGTTTAGTTCCCCCCATGTTTAGTTCCCCCCATGATTAGTTCCCCCATGTTTAGTTCACCCCCATGTTTAGTTCCCCCCATGTTTAGTTCCCCCCATGTTTAGTTCACCCCATGTTTAGTTCACCCCCATGTTTAGTTCACCCCATGTTTAGTTCCCCCCATGTTTAGTTCACCCCATGTTTAGTTCACCCCCATGTTTAGTTCCCCCCATGTTTAGTTCACCCCATGTTTAGTTAACCCCATGTTTAGTTCACCCCATGTTTAGTTCACCCCATGTTTAGTTCACCCCCATGTTTAGTTCACCCACATGTTTAGTTCACCTCATGTTTAGTTCACCCCCATGTTTAGTTCACCCCCATGTTTAGTTCACCCCATGTTTAGTTCACCCCATGTTTAGTTCACCCCATGTTTAGTTCACCCCCATGTTTAGTTCACCCCCATGTTTAGTTCACCCCCATGTTTAGTTCACCCCATGTTTAGTTCACCCCATGTTTAGTTCCCCCCCATGTTTAGTTCACCCCATGTTTAGTTCCCCCCATGTTTAGTTCACCCCATGTTTAGTTCACCCCCATGTCTAGTTCCCCCCCATGTCTAGTTCACACCATGTTTAGTTCACCCCCATGTCTAGTTCACCCCCATGTTTAGTTCCCCCCATGTTTAGTTCACCCCCATGTTTAGTTCACCCCCATGTTTAGTTCACCCCCATGTTTAGTTCACCCCCAAGTTTAGTTCACCCCCATGTTTAGTTCCCCCCATGTTTAGTTCACCCCCCATGTTTAGTTCACCCCCCATGTTTAGTTCACCCCCATGTTTAGTTCCCCCCATGTTTAGTTCACCCCATGTTTAGTTCACCCCATGTTTAGTTCACCCCCATGTTTAGTTCACCCCATGTTTAGTTCACCCCCATGTTTAGTTCACCCCCATGTTTAGTTCACCCCATGTTTAGTTCACCCCCATGTTTAGTTCACCCCATGTTTAGTTCACCCCATGTTTAGTTCACCCCATGTTTAGTTCACCCCATGTTTAGTTCCCCCCCATGTTTAGTTCACCCGCATGTCTAGTTCACCCCATGTTTAGTTCACTCCATGTCTAGTTCACCCCATGTTTAGTTCACCCCATGTTTAGTTCACCCCCATGTTTAGTTCACCCCATGTTTAGTTCATCCCCATGTTTAGTTCACCCCATGTCTAGTTCACCCCATGTTTAGTTCACCCCCATGTTTAGTTCACCCCCATGTTTAGTTCACCCCCATGTTTAGTTCACCCCATGTCTAGTTCAACCCCATGTTTAGTTCAACCCCATGTTTAGTTCACCCCCATGTTTAGTTCACCCCATGTTTAGTTCACCCCCATGTTTAGTTCACCCCCATGTTTAGTTCACCCCCATGTTTAGTTCACTCCATGTCTAGTTCACCCCCATGTTTAGTTCACCCCATGTCTAGTTCAACCCCATGTTTAGTTCACCCCCATGTTTAGTTCACCCCCATGTTTAATTCCCCCCATGTTTAGTTCACCCCATGTCTAGTTCACCCCCATGTTTAGTTCACCCCATGTTTAGTTCACCCCCATGTTTAGTTCACCCCATGTTTAGTTCACCCCATGTTTAGTTCACTCCATGTCTAGTTCACCCCCATGTTTAGTTCACCCCCATGTTTAGTTCACCCCCATGTTTAGTTCCCCCCATGTTTAGTTCCCCCCATGTTTAGTTCACCCCCATGTTTAGTTCACTCATGTCTAGTTCACCCCATGTTTAGTTCACCCCCATGTTTAGTTCACATAAGAACATAAGAACATAAGAACATAAGAACAAAGGTAACTGCAGAAGGCCTATTGGCCCATACGAGGCAGCTCCTATTCTATAACCACCCAATCCCACTCATATACTTGTCCAACCCGTGCTTGAAACAATCGAGGGACCCCACCTCCACAATGTTACGCGGCAATTGGTTCCACAAATCAACAACCCTGTTACTGAACCAGTATTTACCCAAGTCTTTCCTAAATCTAAACTTATCCAATTTGTATCCATTGTTTCGTGTTCTGTCCTGTGTTGATACTTTTAATACCCTATTAATATCCCCCCGGTTATGTCCATTCATCCACTTGTAAACCTCTATCAAGTCACCCCTAACTCTTCGCCTTTCCAGTGAATGCAACTTAAGCTTTGTTAATCTTTCTTCATATGAAAGATTTCTAATTTGGGGAATTAACTTAGTCATCCTACGCTGGACACGTTCAAGTGAATTTATATCCATTCTATAATATGGCGACCAAAACTGAACTGCATAATCTAAATGGGGCCTAACTAGAGCAAGATATAGCTTGAGAACCACACCAGGTGTCTTGTTACTAACGCTGCGATTAATAAATCCAAGTGTCCGATTTGCCTTATTACGAACATTTATGCATTGATCCTTTTGTTTTAAATTCTTACTAATCATAACTCCCAGATCCCTTTCGCAATCCGACTTCGCAATCACAACACCATCTAGCTCGTATCTTGTAACTCTATCATCATTACCTAACCTCAGAACTTTACATTTATCAGCATTAAACTGCATCTGCCAATCCTTTGACCATTTCAAAACCCTATCTAGATCAACTTGAAGTGATAGTGAGTCCTCCTCCGAATTAATTTCCCTACCGATTTTCGTATCATCGGCAAACTTGCAAATGTTGCTACTCAAACCTGAATCTAAATCATTTATATATATTATAAACAACAGAGGTCCCAGGACAGAGCCTTGAGGCACTCCACTTACAACATTTTCCCACTCTGACTTGATTCCATTTATACTAACTCTCTGTTTCCTTTGGTATAGCCATGCCCTAATCCAGCTTAATATAGCACCCCCAATACCATGAGACTCTATTTTTTTAATCAGTCTTTCATGTGGCACTGTATCAAAAGCTTTGCTAAAGTCAAGGTATACAACATCGCAATCCTTACCACTATCAACTGCCTCAACAATGCTAGAATAAAAAGATAACAAATTTGTTAAACATGAACGGCCATTTATAAAACCATGTTGCGACTCAATTATTAATTTATGTTTTTCAAGATGAAGACGAATTTTATTTGCTATTATAGATTCGAGTAACTTTCCCACAATAGACGTTAGGCTAATTGGTCGATAGTTAGACGCAAGTGATCTATCTCCTTTCTTAAAAACTGGTATCACATTAGCAACTTTCCAAAACTCTGGCACTCTGCCTGACTCTATTGATTTATTAAATATGATTGACAGTGGGTCACAAAGCTCCTCTTTGCATTCTTTAAGCACCCTAGCAAACACTTCATCCGGCCCTGGGGATTTGTTTGGTTTGAGTTTTACTATTTGTTTAAGAACATCCTCCCTGGTAACTGCTAAACTCGTCAACCTGTCCTCGTCCCCACCCACATAGACTTGTTCGGCTGAAGGCATATTGTTAAGTTCCTCTTTAGTAAATACAGATACAAAATATTTATTAAAAATACTACTCATCTCTTCATCACTATCTGTTATTTGACCTGTCTCAGTTTTTAATGGACCTATCCTTTCCCTAGTCTTAGTACGATATAACTGAAAAAACCCTTTAGGATTTGTCTTTGCTTGCCCTGCTATGCGAACTTCATAGTTTCTTTTTGCTTTCCTTATCTCTTTTTTAACATTTCTAACCAGTTGTACGAATTCCTGTTCTAAAGTGACCTCCCCATTTTTAATCCTTTTGTACCAAGCTCTCTTTTTACCTATAAGGTTCTTCAAATTCTTTGTTATCCACTTTGGGTCATTAGTATACGATCTATTCAATTTGTATGGTATACTACGTTCCTGTGCTTTGTTTAGAATATTCTTAAATAAGTTATATATTGAATCCACATCGAAATCCCCATTTAAGTCACCTATCGCTGGGTTCATGTCTCGCTCCAAGACCTGCCCACACCCCATACCCAAGCCTTTCCAATCAATTTGACCCAAAAAATTTCTTAGGCTATTAAAATCAGCTTTTCGAAAATCTGGCACTTTAACAGAATTTTCTCCTACTGGTCTATTCCATTCTATGCTAAATCTGATTTCTTTGTGATCACTGCTCCCTAGCTCACTCCCTATTTCGATGTCATTAATTTGCGTTTCCCTGTTAGTTAACACTAAATCTAAAATATTATTTTCCCGTGTTGGTTCCTTAATGTGTTGCGTAAGAAAGCAATCGTCAATTAATTCTAGAAAATCTTCTGCTTCACTATTCCCTGTTTTGTTCAACCAGTTTATTCCGCTAAAATTAAAGTCACCCATGACATAAATACTGTTAGATCTAGATGCTCTAGATATTTCATCCCATAGATGCTTTGCTTCCATTCTGTCTAAATTTGGTGGCCTATATATTACTCCTATTATAATATTATTAGCTTTTTCGTTTAATTCAATCCAAATAGTTTCTGTGTGTGGCTCTGTTTTGATTCCCTCTTTGAGACTACATTTCAAATTGTCCCTAACATATATGGCTACTCCACCTCCTCGTCTAATATATCTATCTGTGTGAAATAGTTTAAATCCATATATTTGATATTCAGCTAATAGTTCTCTATTTTCTACATTCATCCACGTTTCGGTAAGTGCAATAATATCTATTTTTTCTGTGCAGACAAGAGCATTTAATTCGTTAATTTTATTTCTTAGACTTCTACTGTTAGTGTAATATACCCCAAGTGAATTGTTATTTTGCGGACCTTCTCTTTCCCTGATCGTTTTGCCAATTCCTTTCTCCCACAAACACATACTTTTATTACCTCCTTCCTCCAAATCAATTCCCATACCTCTATCTACTAACAGTTTAAACCCAAACAAACACCTCTAACCACTTCTTCTAGCGAGTTCGCAACAGCAACAACCCCAGCTCTCGATAGATGCACCCCATCACGAGCATACATTTCATTTCTTCCATAGAAGTGTTCCCAGTTGTCAATGAAAGATATTGCATTTGATTTGCAGTATCTTTCCAGCCGGCAATTGACACCAAGTGCCCTCGATATCCATTCATTTCCCACTCCCTTTCTTGGAAGAATGCCACATATGATCGGGATTCCTCCCTTGCTCCTAACTAACTCTATGGCTGTTTTATACCTCTGAATCAGTTCCTCACTCCTGACTCGACCAACATCATTTCCTCCCACGCTAATGCAAATAATGGGATTGTTCCCATTACCAGCCATAATATCATTCATGTTGTTTATAATATCACCAATGCCAGCTCCGGGATAGCAAACCCTTAACCTGTTCCCCCTATCTCTAGCACAAAACGTTCTATCCAAATACCTTATCTGGGAATCTCCCACAACTAATGTTTGCTTAGGTACTTCCTTTACTTTCTGAGGGGCCTGCGCTTCCTTTCTCTTCGTTGCTTTCCCTTTTGCGCGATCCACAGTCTCTCCACAGCACTCGTCCTCCAAAACGTCAAATGAATTTGAAGTTGCTATGGCGTTTGAAGGCGGCTTTATCAAAGTCTTCTTAAGGCCCCTGTCTTTCGCAACTCTCCAAGACGAGGTCCCTTTACTGCTGGTCTCCTCCTTCGTTACTTCTCGTTGTTTTTTAAGCTGACGCACCTCCTCCCGCAGAGAGTCCAACTCTGTCCTCAGGGCTCCCACTAGAGTCACCAGGTCCTTCACTACAACTTCCATATTGCTATGACTTCCATATTGCTATTCACCCCCATGTTTAGTTCACCCCCATGTTTAGTTCACTCCATGTCTAGTTCACCCCCATGTTTAGTTCACCCCATGTTTAGTTCACCCCCATGTTCAGTTCCCCCCCATGTTTAGTTCCCCCATGTTTAGTTCACTCCATGTCTAGTTCACCCCCATGTTTAGTTCCCCCCATGTTTAGTTCACCCCCATGATTAGTTCCCCCCCATGTTCAGTTCACCCCCATGTTTAGTTCCCCCCCATGTTTAGTTCCCCCCATGTTTAGTTCACTCCATGTCTAGTTCACCCCCATGTTTAGTTCACCCCATGTTTAGTTCACCACCATGTTTAGTTCCCCCCATGTCTAGTTCACTCCATGTCTAGTTCACCCCCATGTTTAGTTCACCCCATGTTTAGTTCACTCCATGTCTAGTTCACCCCCATGTTTAGTTCACCCCCATGTCTAGTTCACCCCATGTTTAGTTCACCCCCATGTTTAGTTCACCCCCATGATTAGTTCACCCCCATATTTAGTTCACCCCCATGTTTAGTTCACCCCCATGTTTAGTTCACACCCATGTTTAGTTCACCCCATGTTTAGTTCACCCCATGTTTAGTTCACCCCCATGTTTAGTTCACACCATGTTTAGTTCACCCCATGTTTAGTTCACACCTTGTTTAGTTCACCCCATGTTTAGTTCCCCCCATGTTTAGTTCACCCCCATGTTTAGTTCACACCATGTCTAGTTCACCCCCATGTTTAGTTCACCCCCATGTTTAGTTCACCCCCATGTTTAGTTCACCCCCATGTTTAGTTCACACCATGTTTAGTTCACCCCATGTTTAGTTCACACCATGTTTAGTTCACACCATGTTTAGTTCACACCATGTTTAGTTCACCCCCATGTTTAGTTCACCCCATGTTTAGTTCACCCCCATGTCTAGTTCAACCCCATGTTTAGTTCACCCCATGTTTAGTTCACCCCATGTTTAGTTCCCCCCATGTTTAGTTCCCCCATGTTTAGTTCACCCCATGTTTAGTTCACTCCATGTCTAGTTCACCCCCATGTTTAGTTCCCCCCATGTTTAGTTCACCCCATGTTTAGTTCACCCCCATGTTTAGTTCACCCCCATGTTTAGTTCACCCCATGTTTAGTTCACCCCATGTTTAGTTCACCCCCATGTTTAGTTCACCCCATGTTTAGTTCACACCATGTTTAGTTCACACCATGTTTAGTTCACACCATGTTTAGTTCACACCCATGTTTAGTTCACCCCATGTTTAGTTCACCCCATGTTTAGTTCACCCCATGTTTAGTTCACACCATGTTTAGTTCACACCATGTTTAGTTCACCCCCATGTTTAGTTCACCCCCATGTTTAGTTCACCCCCATGTTTAGTTCACACCATGTTTAGTTCACCCCATGTTTAGTTCACACCATGTTTAGTTCACACCATGTTTAGTTCACCCCCATGTTTAGTTCACCCCATGTTTAGTTCACCCCCATGTCTAGTTCACCCCCATGTTTAGTTCACCCCATGTTTAGTTCACCCCATGTTTAGTTCCCCCCATGTTTAGTTCCCCCCATGTTTAGTTCACCCCATGTTTAGTTCACTCCATGTCTAGTTCACCCCCATGTTTAGTTCCCCCTATGTTTAGTTCACCCCATGTTTAGTTCACCCCCATGTTTAGTTCACCCCATGTTTAGTTCACCCCATGTTTAGTTCACCCCCATGTTTAGTTCACCCCATGTTTAGTTCACACCATGTTTAGTTCACACCATGTTTAGTTCACACCATGTTTAGTTCACACCATGTTTAGTTCACACCATGTTTAGTTCACACCCATGTTTAGTTCACACCCATGTTTAGTTCACCCCATGTTTAGTTCACCCCATGTTTAGTTCACCCCATGTTTAGTTCACACCATGTTTAGTTCACACCATGTTTAGTTCACACCATGTTTAGTTCACACCCATGTTTAGTTCACACCATGTTTAGTTCCCCCCATGTTTAGTTCACTCCATGTCTAGTTCACCCCCATGTTTAGTTCACTCCATGTCTAGTTCACCCCCATGTTTAGTTCCCCCATGTTTAGTTCACTCCATGTCTAGTTCACCCCCATGTTTAGTTCACCCCATGTTTAGTTCACTCCATGTCTAGTTCACCCCCATGTTTAGTTCACCCCCATGTCTAGTTCACCCCATGTTTAGTTCACCCCCATGTTTAGTTCACCCCCATGATTAGTTCACCCCATGTTTAGTTCACCCCCATGTTTAGTTCACCCCCATGTTTAGTTCACACCCATGTTTAGTTCACCCCATGTTTATGAGTAGTATTTTTAATAAATATTTTGTATCTGTATTTACTAAAGAGGAACTTAACAATATGCCTTCAGCCGAACAAGTCTATGTGGGTGGGGACGAGGACAGGTTGACGAGTTTAGCAGTTACCAGGGAGGATGTTCTTAAACAAATAGTAAAACTCAAACCAAACAAATCCCCAGGGCCGGATGAAGTGTTTGCTAGGGTGCTTAAAGAATGCAAAGAGGAGCTTTGTGACCCACTGTCAACCATATTTAATAAATCAATAGAGTCAGGCAGAGTGCCAGAGTTTTGGAAAGTTGCTAATGTGATACCAGTTTTTAAGAAAGGAGATAGATCACTTGCGTCTAACTATCGACCAATTAGCCTAACGTCTATTGTGGGAAAGTTACTCGAATCTATAATAGCAAATAAAATTCGTCTTCATCTTGAAAAACATAAATTAATAATTGAGTCGCAACATGGTTTTATAAATGGCCGTTCATGTTTAACAAATTTGTTATCTTTTTATTCTAGCATTGTTGAGGCAGTTGATAGTGGTAAGGATTGCGATGTTGTATACCTTGACTTTAGCAAAGCTTTTGATACAGTGCCACATGAAAGACTGATTAAAAAAATAGAGTCTCATGGTATTGGGGGTGCTATATTAAGCTGGATTAGGGCATGGCTATACCAAAGGAAACAGAGAGTTAGTATAAATGGAATCAAGTCAGAGTGGGAAAATGTTGTAAGTGGAGTGCCTCAAGGCTCTGTCCTGGGACCTCTGTTGTTTATAATATATATAAATGATTTAGATTCAGGTTTGAGTAGCAACATTTGCAAATTTGCCGATGATACGAAAATCGGTAGGGAAATTAATTCGGAGGAGGACTCACTATCACTTCAAGTTGATCTAGATAGGGTTTTGAAATGGTCAAAGGATTGGCAGATGCAGTTTAATGCTGATAAATGTAAAGTTCTGAGGTTAGGTAATGATGATAGAGTTACAAGATACGAGCTAGATGGTGTTGTGATTGCGAAGTCGGATTGCGAAAGGGATCTGGGAGTTATTATTAGTAAGAATTTAAAACAAAAGGATCAATGCATAAATGTTCGTAATAAGGCAAATCGGACACTTGGATTTATTAATCGCAGCGTTAGTAACAAGACACCTGGTGTGGTTCTCAAGCTATATCTTGCTCTAGTTAGGCCCCATTTAGATTATGCAGTTCAGTTTTGGTCGCCATATTATAGAATGGATATAAATTCACTTGAACGTGTCCAGCGTAGGATGACTAAGTTAATTCCCCAAATTAGAAATCTTTCATATGAAGAAAGATTAACAAAGCTTAAGTTGCATTCACTGGAAAGGCGAAGAGTTAGGGGTGACATGATAGAGGTTTACAAGTGGATGAATGGACATAACCGGGGGGATATTAATAGGGTATTAAAAGTATCAACACAGGACAGAACACGAAACAATGGATATAAATTGGATAAGTTTAGATTTAGGAAAGACTTGGGTAAATACTGGTTCAGTAACAGGGTTGTTGATTTGTGGAACCAATTGCCGCGTAACATTGTGGAGGTGGGGTCCCTCGATTGTTTCAAGCACGGGTTGGACAAGTATATGAGTGGGATTGGGTGGTTATAGAATAGGAGCTGCCTCGTATGGGCCAATAGGCCTTCTGCAGTTACCTTTGTTCTTATGTTCTTATGTTTAGTTCACCCCATGTTTAGTTCACACCATGTTTAGTTCACCCCATGTTTAGTTCCTCCCATGTTTAGTTCACCCCCATGTTTAGTTCACACCATGTCTAGTTCACCCCCATGTTTAGTTCACCCCCATGTTTAGTTCACCCCCATGTTTAGTTCACCCCCATGTTTAGTTCACCCCCATGTTTAGTTCACACCATGTTTAGTTCACCCCATGTTTAGTTCACACCATGTTTAGTTCACACCATGTTTAGTTCACACCATGTTTAGTTCACCCCCATGTTTAGTTCACCCCATGTTTAGTTCACCCCCATGTCTAGTTCACCCCCATGTTTAGTTCACCCCATGTTTAGTTCACCCCATGTTTAGTTCCCCCCATGTTTAGTTCCCCCCATGTTTAGTTCACCCCATGTTTAGTTCACTCCATGTCTAGTTCACCCCCATGTTTAGTTCCCCCATGTTTAGTTCACCCCATGTTTAGTTCACCCCCATGTTTAGTTCACCCCATGTTTAGTTCACCCCATGTTTAGTTCACCCCCATGTTTAGTTCACCCCATGTTTAGTTCACACCATGTTTAGTTCACACCATGTTTAGTTCACACCATGTTTAGTTCACACCCATGTTTAGTTCACCCTATGTTTAGTTCACCCCATGTTTAGTTCACCCTATGTTTAGTTCACCCCATGTTTAGTTCACCCCCATGTTTAGTTCACACCATGTTTAGTTCACACCATGTTTAGTTCACACCATGTTTAGTTCACACCATGTTTAGTTCACACCATGTTTAGTTCACACCATGTTTAGTTCACACCCATGTTTAGTTCACCCCATGTTTAGTTCACCCCATGTTTAGTTCACACCATGTTTAGTTCACACCCATGTTTAGTTCACACCCATGTTTAGTTCACACCATGTTTAGTTCACCCCATGTTTAGTTCACCCCATGTTTAGTTCACACCCATGTTTAGTTCACACCAAGTTTAGTTCACCCCATGTTTAGTTCACACCATGTTTAGTTCACACCCATGTTTAGTTCACACCATGTTTAGTTCACCCCCATGTTTAGTTCACCCCATGTTTAGTTCACCCATGTTTAGTTCACACCATGTTTAGTTCACACCATGTTTAGTTCACACCATGTTTAGGTCCACCCATGTTTAGTTCACCCATGTTTAGTTCACACCATGTTTAGTTCACACCCATGTTTAGTTCACACCCATGTTTAGTTCACACCATGTTTAGTTCACACCACGTTTAGTTCACACCATGTTTAGTTCACACCCATGTTTAGTTCACCCATGTTTAGTTCACACCATGTTTAGTTCACACCATGTTTAGGTCCACCCATGTTTAGTTCACCCATGTTTAGTTCACACCATGTTTAGTTCACACCATGTTTAGTTCACACCATGTTTAGGTCCACCCATGTTTAGTTCACCCATGTTTAGTTCACACCATGTTTAGTTCACATCCATGTTTAGTTCACACCCATGTTTAGTTCACACCATGTTTAGTTCACACCATGTTTAGTTCACACCCATGTTTAGTTCACACCATGTTTAGTTCACACCATGTTTAGGTCCACCCATGTTTAGTTCACCCATGTTTAGTTCACACCCATGTTTAGTTCACACCATGTTTAGTTCACACCATGTTTAGGTCCACCCATGTTTAGTTCACCCATGTTTAGTTCACACCCATGTTTAGTTCACACCATGTTTAGTTCACACCATGTTTAGGTCCACCCATGTTTAGTTCACCCATGTTTAGTTCACACCATGTTTAGTTCACACCCATGTTTAGTTCACACCCATGTTTAGTTCACACCCATGTTTAGTTCACACCATGTTTAGTTCACACCATGTTTAGTTCACACCCATGTTTAGTTCACCCATGTTTAGTTCACACCATGTTTAGTTCACACCATGTTTAGTTCACACCATGTTTAGTTCACACCTATGTTTAGTTCACACCATGTTTAGTTCACACCCATGTTTAGTTCACACCATGTTTAGTTCACCCCATGTTTAGTTCACACCATGTTTAGTTCACACCCATGTTTAGTTCACACCATGTTTAGTTCACACCATGTTTAGTTCACACCATGTTTAGGTCCACCCATGTTTAGTTCACCCATGTTTAGTTCACACCATGTTTAGTTCACACCCATGTTTAGTTCACACCATTTTTAGTTCACACCATGTTTAGTTCACACCACGTTTAGTTCACACCATGTTTAGTTCACACCCATGTTTAGTTCACCCATGTTTAGTTCACACCATGTTTAGTTCACACCATGTTTAGGTCCACCCATGTTTAGTTCACCCATGTTTAGTTCACACCATGTTTAGTTCACACCATGTTTAGTTCACACCATGTTTAGTTCACACCATGTTTAGTTCACACCATGTTTAGGTCCACCCATGTTTAGTTCACCCATGTTTAGTTCACACCATGTTTAGTTCACGCCATGTTTAGTTCACACCATGTTTAGTTCACACCCATGTTTAGTTCACACCATGTTTAGTTCACACCATGTTTAGGTCCACCCATGTTTAGTTCACCCATGTTTAGTTGACACCCATGTTTAGTTCACACCATGTTTAGTTCACACCATGTTTAGGTCCACCCATGTTTAGTTCACCCATGTTTAGTTCACACCATGTTTAGTTCACACCCATGTTTAGTTCACACCATGTTTAGTTCACACCATGTTTAGTTCACACCATGTTTAGTTCACACCCATGTTTAGTTCACCCATGTTTAGTTCGCACCATGTTTAGTTCACACCATGTTTAGTTCACACCTATGTTTAGTTCACACCATGTTTAGTTCACACCATGTTTAGTTCACACCCATGTTTAGTTCACACCATGTTTAGTTCACCCCATGTTTAGTTCACCCCATGTTTAGTTCACACCATGTTTAGTTCACACCCATGTTTAGTTCACACTATGTTTAGTTCACACCATGTTTAGTTCACCCCATGTTTAGTTCACACCATGTTTAGTTCACACCCATGTTTAGTTCACACCATGTTTAGTTCACACCATGTTTAGTTCACACCCATGTTTAGTTCACACCCATGTTTAGTTCACCCCATGTTTAGTTCACCCCATGTTTAGTTCACACCATGTTTAGTTCACACCATGTTTAGTTCACCCCATGTTTAGTTCCCCCCATGTTTAGTTCACACCATGATTAGTTCACACCATTTTAGTTCACACCATGTTTAGTTCACACCATGTTTAGTTCACACCATGTTTAGTTCACACCATGTTTAGTTCACACCCATGTTTAGTTCACACCATGTTTAGTTCACACCATGTTTAGTTCACACCATGTTTAGTTCACACCATGTTTAGTTCACACCCATGTTTAGTTCACACCCATGTTTAGTTCACCCCATGTTTAGTTCACACCATGTTTAGTTCACACCATGTTTAGTTCACCCCCATGTTTAGTTCACACCCATGTTTAGTTCACACCCATGTTTAGTTCACACCATGTTTAGTTCACTCATGTTTAGTTCACACCATGTTTATTTCACACCATGTTTAGTTCACACCATGTTTAGTTCACACCCATGTTTAGTTCACACCATGTTTAGTTCACCCATGTTTAGTTCACACTATGTTTAGTTCACACTATGTTTAGTTCACACCATGTTTAGTTCACACCATGTTTAGTTCACACCCATGTTTAGTTCACACCCATGTTTAGTTCACCCCATGTTTAGTTCACCCCATGTTTAGTTCACACCATGTTTAGTTCACCCCCATGTTTAGTTCACACCCATGTTTAGTTCACACCCATGTTTAGTTCACACCATGTTTAGTTCACCCATGTTTAGTTCACACCATGTTTAGTTCACACCATGTTTAGTTCATACCATGTTTAGTTCACACCCATGTTTAGTTCACACCATGTTTAGTTCACACCCATGTTTAGTTCACACCCATGTTTAGTTCACACCCATGTTTAGTTCACACCCATGTTTAGTTCACCCCATGTTTAGTTTACCCCCATGTTTAGTTCACACCCATGTTTAGTTCACACCCATGTTTAGTTCACACCCATGTTTAGTTCACACCCATGTTAGTTCACACCATGTTTAGTTCCCCCCATGTTTAGTTCCCCCCATGTTTAGTTCACACCATGTTTTGTTCACACCCATGTTTAGTTCACACCATGTTTAGTTCCCCCCATGTTTAGTTCACACCCATGTTTAGTTCACACCATGTTTAGTTCCCCCATGTTTAGTTCACACCATGTTTAGTTCACACCATGTTTAGTTCACCCCCATGTTTAGTTCACACCCATGTTTAGTTCACACCCATGTTTAGTTCACACCATGTTTAGTTCACCCATGTTTAGTTCACACCCATGTTTAGTTCACACCCATGTTTAGTTCACACCATGTTTAGTTCACACCCATGTTTAGTTCACACCCATGTTTAGTTCACACCCATGTTTAGTTCACACCCATGTTTAGTTCACACCCATGTTTAGTTCACACCCATGTTTAGTTCACACCCATGTTTAGTTCACACCCATGTTTAGTTCACACCATGTTTAGTTCCCCCATGTTTAGTTCACACCATGTTTAGTTCACACCATGTTTAGTTCACACCCATGTTTAGTTCACACCCATGTTTAGTTCACACCCATGTTTAGTTCACACCATGTTTAGTTCACCCATGTTTAGTTCACACCCATGTTTAGTTCACACCATGTTTAGTTCACCCATGTTTAGTTCACACCCATGTTTAGTTCACACCCATGTTTAGTTCACACCATGTTTAGTTCACACCCATGTTTAGTTCACACCCATGTTTAGTTCACACCATGTTTAGTTCACCCATGTTTAGTTCACACCCATGTTTAGTTCACACCCATGTTTAGTTCACACCATGTTTAGTTCACACCATGTTTAGTTCACACCCATGTTTAGTTCACACCATGTTTAGTTCACCCATGTTTAGTTCACACCATGTTTAGTTCACACCATGTTTAGTTCACACCATGTTTAGTTCACACCATGTTTAGTTCACACCATGTTTAGTTCACACCCATGTTTAGTTCACACCATGTTTAGTTCACCCATGTTTAGTTCACACTATGTTTAGTTCACACCATGTTTAGTTCACACCATGTTTAGTTCACACCATGTTTAGTTCACACCCATGTTTAGTTCACACCCATGTTTAGTTCACCCCATGTTTAGTTCACCCCATGTTTAGTTCACACCATGTTTAGTTCACCCCCATGTTTAGTTCACACCCATGTTTAGTTCACACCCATGTTTAGTTCACACCATGTTTAGTTCACACCATGTTTAGTTCACACCATGTTTAGTTCACACCATGTTTAGTTCACCCATGTTTAGTTCACACCATGTTTAGTTCACACCATGTTTAGTTCACCCCATGTTTAGTTCACACCATGTTTAGTTCACACCATGTTTAGTTCACCCCCATGTTTAGTTCACACCCATGTTTAGTTCACACCCATGTTTAGTTCACACCATGTTTAGTTCACCCATGTTTAGTTCACACCATGTTTAGTTCACACCATGTTTAGTTCATACCATGTTTAGTTCACACCCATGTTTAGTTCACACCATGTTTAGTTCACACCCATGTTTAGTTCACACCCATGTTTAGTTCACACCCATGTTTAGTTCACCCCATGTTTAGTTTACCCCATGTTTAGTTTACCCCCATGTTTAGTTCACACCCATGTTTAGTTCACACCCATGTTTAGTTCACACCCATGTTTAGTTCACACCCATGTTAGTTCACACCATGTTTAGTTCCCCCCATGTTTAGTTCACACCATGTTTTGTTCACACCCATGTTTAGTTCACACCTTGTTTAGTTCCCCCCATGTTTAGTTCACACCCATGTTTAGTTCACACCATGTTTAGTTCCCCCCATGTTTAGTTCACACCATGTTTAGTTCACACCCATGTTTAGTTCACACCATGTTTAGTTCACACCATGTTTAGGTCCACCCATGTTTAGTTCACACCATGTTTAGTTCACACCATGTTTAGTTCACACCATGTTTAGTTCACACCATGTTTAGTTCACACCCATGTTTAGTTCACACCATGTTTAGTTCACACCATGTTTAGTTCACACCATGTTTAGTTCACACCCATGTTTAGTTCACACCATGTTTAGTTCACCCCATGTTTAGTTCACACCATGTTTAGTTCACACCATGTTTAGGTCCACCCATGTCCCCTTGTCCTTCCTCGTTTTAATTTAAATGGGCTGGTGTCCGCGTAATTACAGTGGTCACTGTAATTACCTAAGTGTAGTTACAGGATGAGAGCTACCCTCGTGGTTTCCCGTCTTCCCAGCACTCTTTGTCATATAACACTCTTAAATTACTGACGGTTTTGGCCTCCACCACCTACTTGGTCCAACCGTCTACCACTCTGTTTACAAAAGTGATTTTTTTTCTTATCTTCGGCTTTTTTTTTTAGTTGAAATCTATGAGCTCTTGGGCCAAATTCACGAAGCAGTTACGAACCTGTACATCTTTTCTCAATCTTTGGCGGCTTTGTTTACAATTATTAAACAGTTAATGACCTCCGAAGCACCAGGAGGCTGTTTATAACAATAACAACAGTTGATTGACAAGTTTTCGTGCTTGTAAACTGTTTAATAAATGTAACCAAAGCCGACAAAGATTGAGAAAAGATGTACACGCTCGTAAGTACTTGCGTAACTGCTACGTGAATCCGGCCGCTTGTTCTTGAAGTTCCAGGTCTCAGGAAATCTTCCCTATCAATTTTATCGATTCCCGTTACTATTTTGTATGTAGTGATCATATCACCTCTTTTTCTTCTATCTTCTGGGTTTTGGCATATTTAATGCCTCTAACCTCTCCTCGTAGCTCTTGCCCTTCAGTTCTGGGAGCCACTTTGTAGCATGTCTTTGCACCTTTTCCAGTTTGTTGATGTGCTTCTTAAGATATGGGCACCACACAACCGCTGCATATTCTAGCTTTGGCCTAACAAAAGTCGTGAACAATTTTTTAAGTACTTCGCCATCCATGTATTGTATTTAAAAGCAATTCTGAAGTTAGAAAGTGTATCATAGGCTCCTCGCACAATGTTCTTTATGTGGTCCTCAGGTGATAGTTTTCTATCTAGAACCACCCCTAGATCTCTCTCTTACACCAGAATTCTTTAAAGATTTCTCACATATTATATAGGTTGTGTGGGGTCTATGTTCTCCCATTCCACATTCCATAACATGGCATTTATTAACATTAAATTCCATTTGCCAAGTGGTGCTCCATATACTTATTTTGTCCAGGTCTTCTTGAAGGGCATGACAATCATCTAAGTGTCTTATGTGTGTGTGTGTGAGTGACTTGGTGCTCACCTATTTCTGCTTGCAGGGTTGAGTTCTAGCTTATGGACCCCGCCTTCCTAGTCGTTGGATATATAATGTAATGACTTCTGTACTGTCTGCTTTTGAAATTGTGAATGGAGTTGGGTTCTACAGCCTGCTTATGTACTTGATTCTATTGTCCCAACTATTATGTTAAAAGTCAACTTTCTATTATCACTATGGCTCGTGGTTCATGAGCTTCCAAGCGTGCCATCGTGTGAATAATTTTTGTGGTCCAAGGTGCCAATCATCACAAGTATTTTGTAAGTCTCTATCATGGCTCCTCTGCCTACTTTCCCATAGCGACATCAGGTCTAGTTCTTTCAGCATATCTTCACACCCTATGACTGTGTGAGTGGAACACAAGGGACTTACATCAGGGGCGTCAGGGGCAGGACAGTACACTACAGCCAGGGACCTACGTAAGGATAAAGTCATCTTCTTATCTTGAGGTTATCTTGAGATGATTTTGGGGCTTTAGTGTCCCCGCGGCCCGGTCCTCGACCAGGCCTCCACCCCCAGGAAGCAGCCCGTGACAGCTGACTAAGTCCCAGGTACCTATTTACTACTAGGTAACAGGGACATCAGGGGTGTCCCTGGGAACTGTGCCATGGGAGGTAGAGTTTAGGGGCAAGACGGTCCACGACATCTTGTAAGTCCAACTTGGACTTAATCCAGAGCTGGAGAAAGATTAGTTGTAGTAGGCATCCTGCAGTCTTGGCAGACTATAGAGTTGCTCTCTGGATGTCGAGGCTGGAGTAGCCTCTCCAGGGCGTAAAGCCAGGGTAGGCTGATAAGGACAAGCTGTTACCCATGCAGCAGGTCCTCCCTCTCACCCCTCTCTAGAGATTAGTTCAACAGACAGTGCCAAGAATCTAAAACAAAAACCAGAATAGACTGGACACAACGAGAGAGGATAACAAAACTGATAAAGATACATCAGGGCAAACAACTAATACACAAATACAATAGTGTAAACAACTAATACACAAATACAATAGTGTCTGAAAAGTAAACAAAAAAATGGCTGTATCCAAATAAAGAAAAGCAGAAGTAACTAGAGTCACATAAGAAGGAAAATGAGGATAAATGACCAAGTGACTAGATAGTACAAGAGGAGAGAACACACTGATAGTACAAGAGGAGAGAACACACTGATAGTACAAGAGGAGAGAACACACTGATAGTACAAGAGGAGAGAACACACTGATAGTACAAGAGGAGAGAACACACTGATAGTACAAGAGGAGAGAACACACTGATAGTACAAGAGGAGAGAACACACTGATAGTACAAGAGGAGAGAACACACAGATAGTACAAGAGGAGAGAACACACTGATAGTACAAGAGGAGAGAACACACTGATAGTACAAGAGGAGAGAACACACTGATAGTGATAGTACAAGAGGAGAGAACACACTGATAGTACAAGAGGAGAGAACACACAGATAGTACAAGAGGAGAGAACACACTGATAGTACAAGAGGAGAGAACACACTGATAGTACAAGAGGAGAGAACACACAGATAGTACAAGAGGAGAGAACACACAGATAGTACAAGAGGAGAGAACACACTGATAGTACAAGAGGAGAGAACACACTGATAGTACAAGAGGAGAGAACACACAGATAGTACAAGAGGAGAGAACACACAGATAGTACAAGAGGAGAGAACACACAGATAGTACAAGAGGAGAGAACACACTGATAGTACAAGAGGAGAGAACACACTGATAGTACAAGAGGAGAGAACACACAGATAGTACAAGAGGAGAGAACACACAGATAGTACAAGAGGAGAGAACACACAGATAGTACAAGAGGAGAGAACACACAGATAGTACAAGAGGAGAGAACACACAGATAGTACAAGAGGAGAGAACACACAGATAGTACAAGAGGAGAGAACACACAGATAGTACAAGAGGAGAGAACACACTGATAGTACAAGAGGAGAGAACACACTGATAGTACAAGAGGAGAGAACACACTGATAGTACAAGAGGAGAGAACACACAGATAGTACAAGAGGAGAGAACACACTGATAGTACAAGAGGAGAGAACACACTGATAGTACAAGAGGAGAGAACACACTGATAGTACAAGAGGAGAGAACACACTGATAGTACAAGAGGAGAGAACACACAGATAGTACAAGAGGAGAGAACACACTGATAGTACAAGAGGAGAGAACACACTGATAGTACAAGAGGAGAGAACACACTGATAGTACAAGAGGAGAGAACACACTGATAGTACAAGAGGAGAGAACACACTGATAGTACAAGAGGAGAGAACACACTGATAGTACAAGAGGAGAGAACACACTGATAGTACAAGAGGAGAGAACACACTGATAGTACAAGAGGAGAGAACACACTGATAGTACAAGAGGAGAGAACACACTGATAGTACAAGAGGAGAGAACACACTGATAGTACAAGAGGAGAGAACACACTGATAGTACAAGAGGAGAGAACACACTGATAGTACAAGAGGAGAGAACACACTGATAGTACAAGAGGAGAGAACACACTGATAGTACAAGAGGAGAGAACACACTGATAGTACAAGAGGAGAGAACACACTGAGGAGAGAGAACACACTGATAGTACAAGAGGAGAGAACACACTGATAGTACAAGAGGAGAACACAGACAAGAGGAGAGAACACACTGATAGTACAAGAGGAGAGAACACACTGATAGTACAAGAGGAGAGAACACACTGATAGTACAAGAGGAGAGAACACACTGATAGTACAAGAGGAGAGAACACACTGATAGTACAAGAGGAGAGAACACACTGATAGTACAAGAGGAGAGAACACACTGATAGTACAAGAGGAGAGAACACACTGATAGTACAAGAGGAGAGAACACACTGATAGTACAAGAGGAGAGAACACACTGATAGTGATAGTACAAGAGGAGAGAACACACTGATAGTACAAGAGGAGAGAACACACTGATAGTACAAGAGGAGAGAACACACTGATAGTACAAGAGGAGAGAACACACTGATAGTACAAGAGGAGAGAACACACTGATAGTACAAGAGGAGAGAACACACTGATAGTACAAGAGGAGAGAACACACAGATAGTACAAGAGGAGAGAACACACAGATAGTACAAGAGGAGAGAACACACTGATAGTACAAGAGGAGAGAACACACTGATAGTACAAGAGGAGAGAACACACTGATAGTACAAGAGGAGAGAACACACAGATAGTACAAGAGGAGAGAACACACAGATAGTACAAGAGGAGAGAACACACAGATAGTACAAGAGGAGAGAACACACAGATAGTACAAGAGGAGAGAACACACAGATAGTACAAGAGGAGAGAACACACAGATAGTACAAGAGGAGAGAACACACAGATAGTACAAGAGGAGAGAACACACTGACAATTACACACATTTGTGAGGAGTTAAACGGCACATTCCAGGGTGTGTTTACAGTTGCTAGAACAGCTCCCAGTGCTAGGAGAGGAAGCCTAGCACCCTCTCCTAGCCCTAGCCTAGCTAGGAACCCTCTCCTAGCCCTAGCCTAGCTAGGAACCCCTCTCCTAGCCCTAGCCTAGCTAGGAACCCCTCTCCTAGCCCTAGCCTAGCTAGGAACCCCTCTCCTAGCCCTAGCCTAGCTAGGAATCCCTCTCCTAGCCCTAGCCTAGCTAGGAACCCCTCTCCTAGCCCTAGCCTAGCTAGGAACCCCTCTCCTAGCCCTAGCCTAGCTAGGAACCCTTCTCCTAGCCCTAGCCTAGCTAAGAACCCCTCTCCTAGCCCTAGCCTAACTAGGAACCCTCTCCTAGCCCTAGCCTAGCTAGGAACCCTCTCCTAGCCCTAGCCTAACTAGGAACCCATCTCCTAGCCCTAGCCTAGCTAGGAACCCCTCTCCTAGCCTAGCTAGGAACCCCTCTCCTAGCCCTAGCCTAGCTAGGAACCCCTCTCCTAGCCCTAGCCTAGCTAGGAACCCCTCTCCTAGCCCTAGCCTAACTAGGAACCCTCTCCTAGCCCTAGCCTAACTAGGAACCCATCTCCTAGTCCTAGCCTAGCTAAGAACCCTTCTCCTAGCCCTAGCCTAGCTAGGAACCCCTCTCCTAGCCCTAGCCTAACTAGGAACCCTCTCCTAGCCCTAGCCTAACTAGGAACCCATCTCCTAGCCCTAGCCTAGCTAGGAACCCCTCTCCTAGCCTAGCTCTCCATCCACCAGGATGTTCCATCCATGCTGGATTGGATGTTCACCAGGGAAGAGGACGAGGGAATTATCAAAGGAATGCACCCAAGCCATTAAGACTATATAGCACTGGGAAGGGGTCAGGATAAGGATTTGGGATGGGACGAGGGAAGGAATGGTGCCCAAACACTCGTGGACGGTCGGGGATTGAACGCCGACTTGCATAAAGCGAGACCGTCGCTCTACCGTCCAGCCCAAGTGCTTGGACGGAAAGAGGAAGATATATTTGACGTTCAGTACCTTGCTCCTTTGGACAAAAAGTGAGCATGTCTTTTTGGGAATAAATTATGCAATGTGTTATAATCTGCAAGAAAATGAGGAAGTTGAAGCAGTTGAAAAATGGATTTCAGGAGAAGACATTATGGGGAACTTAGAAATTTCTTTCAGGAATTTTACTGGAAAGACTTGCTGTTAGGCAAGGAAGTAAATGTGATATATCTCAAGTTTTGTTAAATATATAATAAAATCACAACCAAATTTATACCAAAGCAGAGATGCAGAACCAGGAAACAGGATTCAATAGAAATTGCGAGAGGGCTAGAGACCAAAAGACACAAGAAGGGAATCAATACAGGAAGAGGCCGAACCCCCAAACATACCAGCGATACAAAGATGCGAGAAACAACTACACGTCAGTGAGGAGAGAGGCAGAAAAAATTTTTGAAAAAGGAATTGCAGACAAATGTAAAACAGAACCAGGTCTATTCTATAAATTCATAAACAACAAATTGCAGGTAAAGGATAATATTCAGAGGTTGAAAATGGGAAATAGATTCACGGAAAATGAAAAGGAAATGTGTGAAACACTAAACGAAAAGTTCCGAAGTGAAATCCTCAGGGACACCAGACACAATAAGAATCCCAGAAAACAACATAGAGCACATTGAGAAAAAAATAATAATAATTAAAACTAAATGGGTAGAACACCTGGAGAGAAATGATATAATATCAGATAGTATGGTTTTCGATCTGGAAGATCCTGTGTATCGAATTTACTCAGTTTCTATGATCGAGCCACAGAGATATTACAGGAAAGAGATGGTTGGGTTGACTGCATCTATCTGGACCTAAAAAAGGCTTTCGACAGAGTTCCACATAAGAGGTTGTTCTGGAAACTAGAAAATATAGGGGGCGGGGTGACAGGTAAGCTTCTAACATGGATGAAAAAAAATTCTGATAGAAAAATGAGGGCAGTAATCAGAGGCAATGTATTAGACTGGAGAAATGTCACAAGTGGAGTACCACAGGGTTCATTTCTTGCACCAGTGATGTTCATTGTCTACATAAACGATCTACTGCGTGCCGCACCAAGCAACAGCCTGTTGGATCAAGCTCTCACAAGTCGATGATTGTCATGCCCTTCAAGAAGACCTGGACAATAAGTATATGGAGCATCACTTGGCAAATGGAATTTAATGTTAATAAATGCCATGTTATGGAATGTGGAATAGAAGAACATAGACCCCACACAACCTATATATTATGTGAGAAATCTTTAAAGAAGTCTGATAAAGAAAGAGATCTAGGGGTGGTTCTAGATAGAAAACTATCACCTGAGGACCACATAAAGAATATTGTGCGAGGAGCCTGTGCCACGCTTTCTAACTTCAGAATTGCTTTTAAATACATGGATGGCGAAATACTAAAGAAATTGTTCATGACCTTTGTTAGGCCAAAGCTAGAATATGCAGCGGTTGTGTGGTGCCCATATCTTAAGAAGCACATCAACAAACTAGAAAAGGTGCAAAGACATGCTACTAAATGGCTCCCAGAACTGAAGGGCAAGAGCTACGAGGAGAGGTTAGAGGCATTAAATATGCCAAAACTAGAAGACAGAAGAAAAAGAGGTGATATGATGACTACGTACAAAATAGTAACAGGAATTGATAAAATCGATAGGGAAGAATTCCTGAGACCTGGAACTATAAGAACAAGAGGTCATAGATTTAAACTAGCTAAACACAGATGCCGAAGAAATATAAGAAAATTCACTTTCACAGAGTAGTAGACGGTTTGGAACAAGTTAGGGGAGAAGGTGGTGGAGGCCAAGACCGTCAGTAGTTTCAAAGCGTTATATGACAAAGTGTTGGTAAGACGGGACACCACGAGTGTAGATAGAAAATATCCTGTAACAACACTTAGGTAATTACACACACCCACCACACACACACACACACACACACACACACACACACACACACACACACACACACATACACACACACACACACACACACACACACACACACACACACACACACATAGGAGCAGGGGCAGACAGATTCACTACAAACAACAAGGAAGTGTGCGAGGAACTGAATAAGAAATTCCAGGAGGTCTCCACATTACAGCAAGGGAAAGTTCCAGAAATAAGAGAGGGAATAGTTATCCACGAACCACTAGAAGAGTTTCGAATTACGAGTGGGGATGTAAGGAAGCTCTTGCTAGAGTTGGATGTGACAAAGGCTATAGGCCCAGATGGAATCTCCCCTTGGATACTAAAGGAAGGAGCAGAAGCACTGTGCTTACCACTCTCCATAGTGTATAACAAATCACTGGCAACAGGGGAACTGCCAGGAATTTGGAAAACGGCTAATGTAGCCCCGATATACAAGACGGAGGATAGACAGGAGGCACTGAATTACAGGCCAGTGTCCCTAACCTGCATACCATGCAAGCTGATGGAGAAGATTGTGCGAAGAAAGCTAGTGGAGCACCTGGAGCGAAAGAACTTTGTAACACAGCATCATCATGGATTCAGGGATGGCAGGTCCTGCCTCACAGGGTTACTTGAATTCTACGACCAGGCAACAAAAATAAGGTAAGAAAGAGAAGGGTGGGCAGACTGCATATTTTTGGATTGTCAGAAAGCCTTTGACACAGTGCCACACAAGAGGCTAGTGAAAAACCTGGAGATGCAGGCTGGAGTGAAAGGGAAGGTACTCCGCTGGATACAGGAGTACCTAAGTAACAGGAGACAACGAGTCAGTGTGAGGGGTGAGGTCTCAGATTGGCGAGACGTTACGAGTGGAGTCCCGCAGGGGTCAGTCCTTGGACCTATACATATGTAAATGATATCCCAGAGGGTATAGAATCGTTTCTCTCAATGTTTGCCGATGATGCAAAAATTATGAGGATTGAAACTGAGGACGATAGTAGGAGGCTACAAGATGACCTAGACAGACTGAGTGAATGGTCCAACAAATGACTGTTGAAGTTCAACCCGAGTAAATGCAAAGTAATGAAACTAGGCAGTGGAAACAGGAGGCCAGACAGAGGATACAGAATAGGAGATGAAGTACTTAATGAAACGAGCAGAGAGAAAGATCTAAGAGTTGATATCACACCAAACCTGTCTCCTGAAGCCCACATAAAAAGAATAACGTCTGCGGCATATGCGAGGCTGGCTAACATCAGAACAGCTTTCAGGAACCTGTGTAAGGAATCATTTAGAATCTTGTACACCACATATGTAAGACCAATCCTGGAGTATGCGGCCCCAGCAAGGAGCCCGTACCTTGTCAAGCACAAGACGAAGCTGGAAAAAGTCCAAAGGTATGCCACTAGACTAGTCCCAGAACTAAGAGGCATGAGTTACGTGGAAAGGCTGCGGGAAATGCACCTTACGACACTGGAAGACAGAAGAGTAAGGGGAGACATGATCACAACCTACAAAATCCTCAGAGGAATCGACCGGGTAAACAAGGATAAACTATTCAACACTGGTGGGACGCGAACAAAGGGACACAGGTGGAAACTGAGTACCCACATGAGCCACAGAAACGTTAGAAAGAACTTTTTCAGTGTCAGAGTAGTTAGTAAATGGAACGCATTAGGCAGTAATGTGGTGGAGGCTGACTCCATACACAGTTTCATATGTAGATATGATAGAGCCCAGTAGGCTCAGGAACCTGTACACCAGTTGATTGACGGTGTTTAACGGTTTGCAACTAGGTGAGTACACCCCCCCCCACACACACACACATCCACACACACACATCCACACACACACATCCACACACACACACACACACACACACACACACACACACACACACACACACACACACACACACACACACACACACACACACACACACACCCTGGCTGCAAGAAGTGATATGTGCTGTGATGAATGACACCAAAAGGCATTATTGCAAGCCCGGGTTTGAAGCTCCCCATCAATCACCAGCAACACTCCTAATCCCTCCCATTATTTTACCCAATCGATCACTCCGTTAAAAACACGACCTGCTAGCACAAATGAAAGCATCATAATGTTGACGTTTTCTATGCCTTGGCACTGCTGGGTTAGGAGGGTTGTTGGGGTTAATATATAAGTATCTTGTAAACATATGTTGTTGAATATGACCTAAAGGGTAAGATTAATGATTCTAACACGAATCTTAATATTTCTTATGTTTTTCTTCACTGTCGAGGGTAGGTGAAAAATGGAACTCTCTCTCTCAAGTTAATTTTCACACTGTTATTCATGGTCTGACGCCAAGAAGCGTTTCGCAGGAACACTTATTACATTCTCAAAGACAAGATTGTACTCAGATTGTGCTTATATTCGTTTTTTGGGTGAGGTGATAGGATACAAATCAGTGGGAGAAGACAGAACACGAAACAATGGGTATATTGCGATATCACACGATATTGATGACTGGGATATCACACCATTACTCGGGATGACTGGGATACCACACCATTACTTGGGATGACTGGGATAACACACCATTACTTGGGATGACGAGGATATCACACGATTACTTGGGATGACTGGGATATCACACGATTACTTGGCGCACATCATCTGTCTCTTGAGGCGTCTCTAACCTGATTTATAATAAGAAAAGTAATGTATTAAAGTAACAAGTTGAGGACTGCGCGCGCGACAGTTTTGAAGCTGCTGGATAATGAGATAACTGTATGCCCGCCTCTAGTGTGACGGTCCCACAAGTTAGACGGCTGGAGCTGGCTATGTGAGGCCCCTCTACAGCAACCCTCTTGAGGGTAGACGGTCGTAGTTACGAATTGGTCAGAGACGGTTAGGCAGGTATGGCTGCTCCAGTTGTGTTGGCGCTGGGAGAGGCGGGATGGCGTCACGGAGTGTGTGATCAATACCTGTCACCATCTGACCGGAGGCTCCGTCATTATCGCGCCCGTTGACCCACACGTTTATACGTGCAGTAAGTGGCATGGCCGCTCGCTGAGAGGTACTCTCTACTGTGCGGGTACGGGCTCACCGTAGCCCGTGCTACTTGGAACTTCTTGTTCCTGGTAGCGAATGTTTAC
>NW_025553906.1:55000-57045 GCF_020424385.1 Procambarus clarkii
AAATTACTGAACCTAAGACTACAAACCACGCTAACGTTGATTGAATTAAGGGTAAAAGGGATTGCTGCGTGCATGCTGACCAAGATATTGACTAGACCTAGAATCATTTCACTTAAAGATATAATCACTGAAGCACTAAATCTGGACAGAAGAGCCTCCAATAGCAACAGGTGGACCCATTGTGCGATAAACACCATCAATACATTCGATATAACAAACACAGTCACTGAGAAGGGTGTCGACGAAATACATGCAGACTTTGTTATGCAATCCCCTTGGGAATCTCCGCCAGCAGACTTTAAGGTTATGGTTCTTGAGGGAAAATAGAACCAGACTAATCCTCATCTGCTATATAATATTGCACAGATGCATATAGAAGCAAACTTGGCATCCGACAGCTTCACTTCACAGATAGATCAGTAGAAACATGTTATCATACATACCGATTCAAGAACTGCCATTGAAAGCTTGTAACAAGAACATATATGTGATAACATACATCTGATCACAAATGTCATATCATTAATGCAAACACTCAAACGACAAGGCCGACGGGTACTTATCAACTGGGTGCCAAGTCATGTGGGAATAATAGGAAATGACATTGCAGACGAAGCTGCAAAACTTGCAACTAAGAGAAGAAATGTAGACATTTACATACCGCAGTCTCTCACAGATTAAGAAAGTAACTAGAAACAGAGCAATGCAGGTGATGTACAGTGACCACAACACAGCAGTTGCAACATCAGGATCTGCGGGTTGGTACAAGAATTCAACCAACTACGAACCACTTAGTTTGATGAAAGGGAGCAGTAGAACAACAGAAGTACACTTACATCGCATCAGGCTTGGATACCCATGTGCATGGGAAATAGGCTTACAGGTTCCGGAAGATGAGAGGAAATGTCAGCACTGTGGAGAAATGCCCGACAGACCGCTGGAACATTATCTAACACAGTGCACAGTTACAACCACAACAGACCACTGGAACATTATCTAACACAGTGCACAGTTACAGCCACAACAGACCGCTGGAACATTATCTAACACAGTGCACAGTTACAGCCACAACAGACCACTGGAACATTATCTAACACAGTGCACAGTTACAGCCACAACAGACCACTGGAACATTATCTAACACAGTGCACAGTTACAGCCACAACAGACCACTGGAACATTATCTAACACAGTGCACAGTTACAGCCACAACAGACCACTGGAACATTATCTAACACAGTGCACAGTTACAGCCACAACAGACCGCTGGAACATTATCTAACACAGTGCACAGTTACAGCCACAACAGACCACTGGAACATTATCTAACACAGTGCACAGTTACAGCCACAACAGACCACTGGAACATTATCTAACACAGTGCACAGTTACAGCCACAACAGACCACTGGAACATTATCTAACACAGTGCACAGTTACAGCCACAACAGACCGCTGGAACATTATCTAACACAGTGCACAGTTACAGCCACAACAGACCACTGGAACATTATCTAACACAGTGCACAGTTACAGCCACAACAGACCGCTGGAACATTATCTAACACAGTGCACAGTTACAACCACCACAGACCACTGGAACATTATCTAACACAGTGCACAGCCACAACAGACCACTGGAACATTATCTAACACAGTGCACAGTTACAGCCACAACAGACCACTGGAACATTATCTAACACAGTGCACAGTTACAGCCACAACAGACCGCTGGAACATTATCTAACACAGTGCACAGTTACAGCCACAACAGACCACTGGAACATTATCTAACACAGTGCACAGTTACAAACCCATTAAGATTTCAACTTAGATTCAACAGAGCAGAAGAACTTGTTAAACACGTGGGACAAAATCCTACTGAAGCGACCATACGAGTCATAAATACTCATACTCCACCCAAGTAAAACAGAAACAAGCAACGCATAGTGGGCCAGCCAGAGGCTTAGGGCCCGCCCAGTGGGCCAGCCAGAGGCTTAGGGCCCGCCCAGTGGGCCAGCCAGAGGCTTAGGGCCTGCCCAGTGG
>NW_025553907.1:0-55293 GCF_020424385.1 Procambarus clarkii
TCTATGTTAATTTAACTCCAATAAAATAACAATTGACCTCATACATAAGGAAATGGGTAGCTTTATCATTTCATAAGAAAAAAAATTCGAGGAAAAAATATTAATTCAGGAAAAAGAAAAATTAGCTTATTAGGCAAATCGGGCCTTGCATAGTAGGCTGAGAAGTGCGTTCTGGCTACTAAGTACGACTATATATATATATATATATATATATATATATATATATATATATATATATATATAGACTGCAGATGACTGTCTATATATATATATATATATAGATATATAGACTGCCAGACTGTCCAGAGAGCTCAACATCTGGTTCCTGGATGATGGCACTCTGGCAGGCACACAAAACTCCCTGCTGGAAGACCTGCAGCTGGTGAAGACACGGGGGGAGACCATGGGTCTCTTTCTTAACCCCTCCAATTGCGAAATTATTGCATCCAGTGAGGAAATTATTAGAGCAGTGAAATCAGTTTTACCAGAAGCCTCAGTCATTAAACCCACCGACAGCACACTACTTGGAGCACCTCTGGGCCACAATGCGATTGCTGCAGTCCTGGACGAAAAGTTTAGAGACCTAAAGACTATTGAAGCGTGAATAGGGGACTTGGACTCTCATGATGCCCTCTACCTTCTCACAAAGTGCCTTACCTTGCCCAGGCTAACATACTTCTTAAGGTGTGCACCCACTTTTGGCAACCCACTTCTAAATCAATATGATGAGCTCCTCAGGTCAATATTCAGGAAGGCGCTCAACCTAGATTTAGATGACCGTCAGTGGGACCAAGCAACACTACCAGTGAGATTTTGAGGGATAGGCATACGAAAGGCAACTGAGGTAGCACTTCCAGCATTCTTATTCTTATGTACAACAGCCAACAATTTGGTAGAGCAGATCCTACCAGAGCGTAAGAGAGAGACAGCGGGAACTCATGATCAAACGTTCATTGAAGCAGCCAGACAATGGGACACTATTGCGCACCCTCAACCTCGACCACAAGTCCCAAAAGACCACAAGCAGGCCCACTGGGATAGCCTCATAATTTAAAAGACTGTCACAACAATGATTGACAACGCTGATGCTGAAAACAAAGCCCGCCTCCTAGCGGTAACAGCACCCCACGCCGGGGATTATTTATTTTCTGTGCCCAGTGCAGCCCTGGGAACTCGCCTCAGTCATGACGCTCTCCACACTGGAATTGCCCTTCGCCTTGCCTCCCCTATTCTCACCGAACATAAGTGCATCTGCGGAACTGCGATGGCAGACCAATATGGTCGTCATGGTCTGGTATGTCGTAAATCACAGGGTAAGATTGCAAGACATGAAGAAGTCAACGACATCATCAAGAGGAGCCTCGCCACAGCCCGCAGCCTGGCACAAAGACTTATTCAGACTAACGACCCTCAGAAGCGGCCAGATGGGGTCACCTTGCCTCCTTGGAAGGATGGTAAGCAAGTGGTGTGGGACTGCACGTGCGCTGCCACACTGGCCAGTACCTACCTCTCAACACCAGCAATCAACAGCCAATTAATGCACAACTATATTCTACCCACTTCAAGACTCCGCTCCAATATAGAAGCATCAAGAAATATGGACCAATAGGCTTTCTACAATTACTTCCATTCAATACCCATTGTTTCGTGTTCTGTCTTGTGTTTGAATTTAATACCCATTCAATACCCATTGTTTCGTGTTCTGTCTTGTGTTGGAATTTAATACCCATTGAATACCCATTGTTCAAAGTTCGTTTTTCACCTCATCCACCTCACCCAAATGTAGATATAAACCTCGAAGATGTGTAAAGCTCTATTCAGTTTCAGTGGTGTGTTTGTAAACTAAAGTCTTTGAAAATGTAATAAGTTTTACGAAACGCGCTCAAGTGTCGCGTCAGACTAGAAATAAAAATGAATTTTGGAGAATTGATCTTTGAATTACCATCAACAGTGGAAAGAAATGTAAGAAAGATAGAGAAAATTCGTGTTAGAATTATTAATCTTACTTTTTCGGTCATATTTAATAATATATGTCTACAGGAAAGACTGCTACCAAAATATACTAATATTAAAACGCACGACCCAGCAGCAAGGAATCAAGCCTTCACGATAAAATATCGCCAAGATCTGATTCGTGATCAGATATACAAGGCAGAAAATGAAATCAAAGGCAACAAAGCGCAACTACTTCATGCTACAAACGAATGGAGAAACAGCAACATCGACGAAAGTCTCCGTACTCGCATTGAACAACACCTCGACATCCTCACAGACCGACATCACCTCAGCACTGAAACAAGGATAATCAAGAAACTAACAACGTTATATGGAGGACCTATGGCAATTCCACGACCAAGAGATGGCTTCCTGAACCTTGCATGAATCATCCTCACTGAGGACCAAGTCACTCTCCTAAATCTGGGTATAAACTGTCACGTTATGTCCAGACCGAGTGATATGGCCCGGAAAGTGGAGTTGGAGATTTTGTTGGACGACATATTCGACCTCGAAGCACAAAAGAAGGTCACCACCAAAGATACCTAACAAGCAGAACTTATTGCGGAAGGAGGAAAGAATCGAGGCAACTACAGAAGCACCATACTGTCCCCTGAACTTTAAAGCGGCAGCTAAGAGCCTTCGTGAGAACAAGGAGATAGTTGTCAGGAGAGGCGACAAGTCGCCTATATACGTCATTCTTAAAAAAGACGAATATCTGGCGAAAATGAACCACATACTCTCTGACCAAACTAAATTCCAAAAGGTAACGAAGGACACTACAGCCGAACTGAAAGCAAAGGTCAACAAATTGATCGAAACTGTGAACGCCAAGAAATCTGGACTCCACCTGCCAAAGATTATTGGGGAATATAAACCTGAATATGCATATGGAAATGTCAAGACACACAAGCCTGGAAACCCACTTCGGCCAATCATCAGCCAGATACCCACACCCACGTATAGACTGGCAAAACGACTCAACGGCTTGCTGCCTCATTATGTCCCTTGCGCCTTCAGCCTGAAGTCTCCAAAGGAATTTGTTGACTTGCTGCGGGGAACACGGGCCACAGGGATAAGAGCCTCGTTGGGCGTAGAGTCTCTGTTTACCAACGTACCTGTGGATGAAACAATCGGGATGATAGCCGACAGAGTGTACCGTGATCCGGCCTGTACTCCTCTTGACATACCAGAAAACATTCTAAGGAAACTACTCCAAGCTTGTACTAAAGAGGCACCCTTCTTGAGCCCGGAAGGGCACATGTATGAGCAAGTAAATGGGGTCGCCATGGGTTCTCCCCTAGGTGTCCTGTTTGCAAACTTCTACATGGGTACCATCGAGCGAAAAGTCTTAGTCGACATGAACTTGAAACCGGCCATATACTGCAGGTATGTTGACGACATTTTTACACAGGTACCTGATGTCAGACATCTGCAGGAGCTGAAGGAGGCATTTGAGCGGAATTCTGTGTTGCGTTTCACTTATGAGATGGAGAAGGATGGGAAGCTGTCCTTTCTAGATGTAACAGTCATGGAAAGGAGCGGAGGTTTCCACACTGCAGTCTACACTAAGGAAACAAACATAAAAATGTGCCTCAATGCCAACAGTGACTGTCCAGACAGGTACAAGAGGAGTGGTGTTAACGCTTATGTCGACCGTGCTCTCAGCCACTGCTCAGGATGAAAGCAAGTCGATGAAGATCTCTGTAGGGTAAGGCAGGTCCTAGTCAACAACGGTTTCTCCAATGGTTTCGTTGAAGACATCATAAGAAGGAAGGTGAAACGCAATGCAACCTCTGAAGAGACAACTAACACAACACCTGTACCCCCTATTAGACTATTTTACAGGAACTTCTTTTCCACAGCTCATAAAACGGAGGAAAGTTTCCTGAAAGATATTGTTAATAGAAACGTTATCCCTACAGACAAAATTCAGAAGATATAATTGACGATTTACTATAAAACCAAGAAAACTGCCAACGTACTCATGAGAAACTCTCCAGACACAAAGCAGAACGCTTTGAAAGAGACCAATGTCGTCTATGCCTTCAAATGCCCACTTGGGAACTGTAAGCCTCAAAGAACTCAGTATATAGGCAAGACAACAAAATCTCTTTCCAGATGATTAACGATGCATAAGCAACAGGGCTCCATTAAGGAACATATAATCTCTTCCCACAACCAGACCATCACAAGAGAAGTCTTAAAAAAAACATGGAAATCATCGATAGATACAGCGATAGCAGGCGGTTTGATATCTGCGAGGCACTACACATTAAGAAGTCAACACCAGCAATCAACAGCCAATTAATGCACAACTATACTCTACTCACTTCAAGACTCCGCATCAATATAGAAGCATCAAGAAATATGGGCCAATAGGCCCTTTGCATTTACTTCTATTCTTCCCCATTAACTTTACCCAATATTACCCAATATTTCGTGTTTTATCTTGTGTTGAAAGTTTGTTTTCACCTCATCCAAAACTGTTGTAACATATCACCACACCCAGATGCAGGTATATAAAATGAAAAGCCATTTGAATTATAGCATAGTAAGAAATCTGTTTTAGTGTTTTGCAGGTTATAGTTGTGTGTGTGTGTAAACTAAAGTCTTTGAAAATGTAATAAGTTACTACAAAACGCGTTCATGTATCGCGTCAGACTAGAAAGAAAAATGAATTTTGGAGAACTGATTTTTCAATTACCATCGACAGTGAAAAGAACCATAAGAAATATTGAGAAAATTCATGTTAGAATAATTAATCTTACTTTTTCGGTCATATTTAATAATATATGCCTACAGGAAAGACTGCTACCAAAATATACTAATATATATAACAGATCCAAATAATACATATATATATATATATATATATATATATATATATATATATATATATATATATATATATATATATATATATATATATATATATATATATATATATATATATATATATATATATATATAGCCAGCCTAGTAGCCAGTTTTCATGAATTAATTGTTTTCATGAATTAACTTTCGACTACCTAACCTACCTAACCTAACCTAACCTAACTTTTTCAACTACCTAACCTAACCTAACCTATAAAGATAGGTTAGGTTAGGTTAGGTAGGGTTGGTTAGGTTCGGTCATATATCTACGTTAATTTTAACTCCAATAAATTTTTTTACCTCATACATAATGAAATGGGTAGCTTTATCATTTCATAAGAAAAAAATTAGAGAAAATATATTAATTCAGGAAAACTTGGCTTATTAGGCAAATTGGGCCTTGCATAGTAGGCTGAGAAGTGCGTTCTGGCTACTAGGTACGACATATATATATATATATATATATATATATATATATATATATATATATATATATATATATATATATATATATATATATATATATGTATATATGTCGTACCTAGTAGCCAGAACGCACTTCTCAGCCTACTATGAAAGGCCAGATTTGCCTAATAAGCCAAGTTTTCATGAATTAATTGTTTTTCGACTACCTAACCTACCTAACCTAACCTAACCTAACTTTTTCGGCTACCTAACCTAACCTAACCTTTAAAGATAGGTTAGGTTAGGTTAGGTAGGGTTGGTTAGGTTCGGTCATATATCTACGTTAATTTTAACTCCAATAAAAAAAATATATATGATTCATATATAATGAAATGGGTAGCTTTATCATTTCATAAGAAAAAAATTAGAGAAAATATATTAATTCAGGAAAACCTGGCTTATTAGGCAAATCGGGCCTTGCATAGTAGGCTGAGAAGTGCGTTCTGGCTACTAGGTACGACATATATATATATATATATATATATATATATATATATATATATATATATATATATATATATATATATATATATATATATATATATATATATATATATATATATATGTACGACCATATGTCGTACATAGTAGACAGAACGCACTTCTCAGCCTACTATGCAAGGCCCGATTTGCCTAATAAGCCAAGTTTTCCTGAATAATTATATTTTCTCTAATTTTTTTCTTATGAAATAATGGCTACCCATTTCATAATGTATGAGGTCAATTTTTTTTTATTGGAGTTAAAATTAACGTAGATATATGACCGAACCTAACCAACCCTACCTAACCTAACCTAACCTATCTCTATAGGTTAGATTAGGTTAGGTAGCCGAAAAAGTTAGGTTAGGTTAGGTTAGGTAGGTTAGGTAGTCGAAAAGCAATTAATTCATGAAAACTTGGCTTATTAGGCAAATCGGGCGTTGCATAGTAGGCTGAGAAGTGCGTTCTGGCTACTAGGTACGACATATGTATATATATATATATATATATATATATATATATATATATATATATATATATATATATATATATATATATATATATATATATATATATATATATATATAAGAATCGAGGCAATTACAGAAGCACCATACTGTCCCCCGAGCTCAAAGCGGCAGCTAAAAGCCTTCGTGAGAACAAGGAGATAGTTGTCAGGAGAGATGACAAGTCGCCAATATATGTCATTCTTAAAAAAGACGAATATCTGGCGAAAATGAACCTCATACTCTCTGACCAAACTAAATTCCAAAGGGTAACGAAGGACACTACAGCCGAATTGAAAGCAAAGGTCAATAAACTGATTGAAACTCCAAGAAACTTGTTTCTTTCTTACTTTCTGTTAAGAAGTTTCACTTACATCAACACATCTGTCTCTCTCTCTCTCTCTCTCTTGCTGATTCTTAATTTTTTTACAGACAATTATACCTTGAAATGGACGTATGAGAGCGAGATATTTCGGCAGCAGCGTCGCCTTCAGGGAGGTTATTGTTAAGGTGTCGGGAATATAAATATTACAAAATTCTACAACTTGCAGGCGATTTGCTGTCGGTATTTTAACAGTGGAAAGATCCATTTCCTCTCGTTGGAGCAGACCGATCGATCCCGTGAAGATTCCGTTCGTCTCCCAGATGCTGTTGATGGCCTCGTGGACATCGAAACTGCGGGTCAAAATGACAATGGTCAGGAACCTCAGTATGAATGGTCACAACATTATAGCTGTGTTTTATTTACGAATTAATGTGAGCTTAACTGATTATGGATTGATATGTAAATGATGCTACTGAGTGTGGAGTGTACTTACCTACATGTGGTTATAGGGTTGAGCATTAGGACTCAAAACCACATTCATAGCATTCTGTTCAATTAATACAATGCTTATCATTCTTTATAAATCGCGTCGTAATTTACTGTGAATTTGCTTCTACGATCTCGTCTCGCAGTACATTATATTTGCTTACAACTTTAATGTTAAAGAATTGCTTCCTGACATCTCTTCGGCTTATTTGTGTTTGTAACGTTAGTACTGTATATCAGTTTAAACATGACCAATTTGTTCATTATTTTGTAGTTTATATTTGGTAGTTTAATACAAAGACTTATTTTTACATTTAAATTTGTTTAATGAAATAACTTTAACATCTTCTTCATCTTACCTCTTCTGATTATATACAACTTTAACACTGAAGTTTCATCTTATCTTTGTGAATTATCTGGGTTTCTACCCCGATCTATGCCCCTACCTTCTGCTTTGCGATCTTTGAACATTTTTCTTTGTTCAAAGCATTTCCCTTAAAATTGTGAATGTAGTTATCACGTCCGCCCAATTCTTTTAAAAGAGTGAAGTCCACTTTCCTCAAACTTACTTGTATCTCACGCAAGAGCTTAGTTTTATTTATTTTATCTTTTAGAATTCTGTTTTGTGCCGTTTCAGCTGGAGGTTCTATGTCGGGCTTCTTGCTTTAGAATGGGTTTCATATAGTTTTTTTATGCGACTAAGAATGCTTCTTTGTCCAAATTAAAAGAGGTATATTGAATGTCAGCCAGTGTGGCACACTGCACTGACGTTATTCTTCCTTAGACTTGGAGATCATGTGTGCTTCACGATCACACATAATCTTACACGTCGTTATCGTATTTCCTTGATTAAGTCTCCTTCATCTGTTGAGAGGTTCACTTTTTTTAGCCGTACCACATAATTAAACCCTTACACCTCTGGTACGAGATATGTTTCATGTCATTTAACCTTTTAAACTTTTGGTTTTGCTTCTGTTTGTATAATTTAATGACCCTAATGAATAATATCTGTGTTGGTGCTGTGGCTACAGTCTGTGGTTGCTTTTAAGACTGAGGAGCCAACAGTATGTGAGACAATCGTGTCGCGAGGGACTCCGCTACTCTCAGCGTGACCAATGGTGAGTAAGGGCCTCAGTGAATATTTGTGACTCCATGAGAGCCAAATATTCAGGGAGATTGTCATGTTCCAAAGACGCAACAATCATAGAGATTGTTGCGAGGTTGGACCATGACAGAGAAAGAGTTTGTATGCGCATGTGTATGTGTGTGTGTACCCACCTAGTTGTGCTGGCGTGGGTTGAGCTCTGGCTCTTTGGTCCCGCTTCTCAAATGTCAATCAACTAGTGTACAGATTCCCGAGCCTACTGGGCTCTGACACATCTACATATGAAACTGTGTATGGAGTCACCCTGCACCACATCACTCCGTAATGCATTCCATCTGTTAACTCATTTGGTCCATCTGGTTCATTTCGTATTCAATGTCCACCTGTTTCCTCTTGTTAGCAAATCACTCATGTTAAACAGTTAATATTCATCTACTATGTCAATTCTTTTGAAAATTTTGTAGGAAGTGATCATGTTTCCTTGAGCTCTCCTGTATTCCAGGACGTGAGGCGCATTTTACGCAGCCTTTTCTCGTAACTCATGCTTCTTAGTTTTAGGACTAGCCTACTGGCATACCTCTGAACCTTTTCCAGCTTCATCTTGTGCTTGACAAGGAACAGGCTCCATGCGGGGGCTGCATACTTTAGGAATGGTCTTACATATGTGTTAAACAAGGTTCTGAAGGATTCCTTACTCAGGTTTTTTAAGGCAATGTTGATGTTAGCCATGCTTGCATACGCCGCCGTTGTCCTTCTTTTGATGTGGGCTTCAGGAGACAGGTTTGGTGTCATATCAACTCCAAGATCTTTCTCTCTGTTCGTTTCATGAAGGACTTCATCTTCCATTTTGTATCCTGTGTCTGGCCTCCTGTTTCCACCGCCTAGCTTCATGATCTTACATTTGCTTGGGTTGTTCTTTAGTAGCCTAAGGAGGGTGTGTGTGTGTATGTGCGTGTGTGTGTGTGGACTTACCTAGTTGTGCTTGTGGGAGTTGAGCTCTGGCTCTTTGGTCCCGCCTCTTAACTGTCAATCAAGGTTCCTGAGCCTACTGGGCTCTATCATATCTACACTTGAAGCTGTGTATGGAACCGGCCTGTATCACATCACTTCCTAATGCATTCCATTTGTCTACTACTCTGACACTGAAAAAACTCTTTCTAACGTCTTTATAGGCTCATTTGGGCACTCAATTTCCCCCCCCCCCCCCCCCACACACACACACATTCCTGACCTTTTTGGTCAGGAATCTGTACACCAGTTTATTGACAGTTGAGAGGCGGGACCAAAGAGCCAAAGCTCAACCCCCGCAAGCACAATTAGGTGAGTACAATTAGGTGAGTACACACACACACTCTTGTACCAGCCCAACCTGAAAACCTTCTCAATGTTTTTTTTCTACCCCTTCTTTTGTGTGTGTGTGTGTTGTGTGTGTTTGTATGTGTGTGTGTGTGTCAGTGTGTGTGTGTGTGTGTGTGGTGGAGGCCAAGACCGTCAGTAGTTTCAAAGGGTTATATGACAAAGAGTGCTGGGAAGACGGGACACCACGAGCGTAGCTCTCATCCTGTAACTACACTTAGGTAATTACACACACACATGCACGCACCACACCACACACACACACACACACACACACACACACACACACACACACACACACACACACACACACACACACACACACACACACACACACACACACACACACACACACACACAACACACACACACACACACACACACACACACACACACACCACACACACACACACATGCACACACACACACACACACACACCACACACACACACACACACACACACACACACACACACATATATCTGATATACGAGAGTTGAGAGGCGGGACCAAAGAGCCAAAGCTCAACCCCCGCAAGCACAAATAGGTGAGTACACACACATGAACCAGCCTTGCTTGATCTGATATTTACCCTAAATGAGTCGGATATAAGGGAAGTTAAGTTGGAAACCCCTTGGGAATGAGTGATCATAGTGTATTGAGCTTTGAGTACCTGGTTGAGCTGGGAATTATCACCCCCCAAAAAGAACTGGGAACCAAAGGGCTGTCGTACCGAAAGGGAAACTATGAGGAAATGAATAAATTCCTATGGGATATACATTTGGACACAGAACTCGGAACCAAGTCCGTACAAGACATGATGGACTATGTCACCCAAAAATTTCAGGAGGCTGTAAGTAGGTTTGTCCCAGCCCAACAGGAAAAAACAGAGAAGCAAAGGAAGAATCCGTGGTTTAATAAGGAATGTATGAAAGCAAAGGAGCAAAACAAAAGGGCATGGAGGAACTTCCGTAATAACAGAACACCAGAAAGTAGAGAGAGATACCAGAGAACCAGGAACGAGTATGTCAGTGTGAGAAGAGCAGCTGAGAAAAGGTATGAAATGATATAGCTAATAAAGCCAAGACCGAACCAAAGCTACTACACAGTCACATCAGGAGGAAGACAACAGTGAAGGAACAGGTGATGAAACTTAGGGTGGGGGAGGACAGGTACACAGAGAATGACAAAGAGGTGTGTGAAGAACTCAACAAAAGGTTCCAGGAGGTCTTTACAATAGAACAGGAAGATGTCGCGGCGCTAGAAGAGTTGGCAGCAAACCAGGTTCGATAGGTTTGGATAGGTTCCAAACCTATCCATCTCTTGGATAGGTTCGAAATTACAAGAGATGAGGTCAAGAAGCACCTATTGGAGCTGGATGTGAGAAAAGCTGTTGGGCCGGATGGAATCTCGCCATGGGTATTGAAAGAGTGTGCAGGAGCACTTTGCCTACCACTCTCCATAGTGTATAGTAGGTCACTGGAAACGGGGGACCTACCAGAAATATGGAAGACTGCTAATGTAGTACCAATATGCAAAAAGGGTGACAGACAAGAGGCACTGAACTACAGGCCAGTGTCCTTAACTTGTATACCATGCAAGGTGATGGAGAAGATTGTGAGAAAAAACCTAGTAACACATCTGGAGAGAAGAGACTTCGTGACAACCCATCAACATGGGTTCAGGGAGGGTAAATCTTGCCTTACAGGGTTTATAGAATTCTACGATCAGGTGACAAAGATTAAACAAGAAAGAGAAGGGTGGGCGGACTGCATTTTTTTGGACTGTCGGAAAGCCTTTGACACAGTACCCCATAAAAGGTTGATGCATAAGCTAGAGAAACAGGCAGGAGTAACTGGTAGGGCGCTCCAGTGGATAAGGGAGTACCTAAACAATAGGAAGCAGAGAGTTACAGTGAGGGGTGAGACTTCAGACTGGCGTGAAGTCACCAGTGGAGCCCCACAGGGCTCTGTACTTGGACCTATCCTGTTTCTGATATACGTAAATGATCTCCCAGAGGGTATAGACTCATTCCTCTCAATGTTTGCTGACGACGCCAAAATTATGAGAAGGATTAAGACAGAGGAGGACAGCTTGAGGCTTCAAGAAGACCTGGACAAGCTGCAGGAATGGTCGAACAAATGGCTTTTAGAGTTTAATCCAAGCAAATGTAATGTAATGAAGATAGGGGTAGGAAGCAGGAGACCAGATACAAGGTATCACTTGGGAGATGAAATACTTCAAGAGTCCGAGAGAGAGAAAGACTTGGGGGTTGATATCACGCCAAACCTGTCCCCTGATGCTCATAGCATGAGGATAACATCAGCAGCATATGCCAGGTTGGCTAACATAAGAACGGCCTTTAGAAACTTGTATAAGGAATCTTTCAGAACATTATATACCACATATGTCAGACCAATCCTGGAGTATGCGGCACCAGCATGGAGTCCATATCTATGAAGGGATAAGAAAATAGGAAATAAGAAGGGATAGGAAAACTATGAAGGGATAAGAAAATTCTTAACAGATATAACATGGTAAACAGAACTCAGGGGAAAGACGGCCCAAGATATGATGCACTACATCACGCAGGAGTGTAAGAAGTGTGCCTACCACTCTCCATAGTGTATAACAAATCACTGGCAACAGGGGAACTGCCAGATATTTGGAAAGCAGCTAACGTAGTCCCGATATACAAGAAAGGGGATAGACAGGAGGCACTGAACTACAGACCAGTGTCCCTAACCTGCATACCATGCAAGCTGATGGAGAAGATTGTGCGAAAAAAGCTAGTGGAGCATCTGGAGCGAAGGAACTTTGTAACATAGCATCAACATGGGTACAGGGATGGAAGGTCCTGCCTCACAGGGTTACTTGAATTCTACGACCAGGCAACAAAAATAAGCCAAGAAAGAGAAGGGTGGGCAGACTGCATATTTTTGGATTGTCAGAAAGCCTTTGATACAGTACCACACAAGAGGCTAGTGAAAAAGCTGGAGATGCAGGCTGTAGTGAAAGGGAAGGTACTCCGTTGGATAAAGGAGTACCTAAGCAATAGGAGACAACGAGTCTGTGTGAGGGGTGAGGTCTCAGATTGGCTAGACGTTACAAGTGGAGTCCCGCAGGGGTCAGTCCATGGACCTATACTCTTTCTGGTATATGTAAATGATATCCCAGAGGGTATAGATTCGTTCCTCTCAATGTTTGCCGATGATGCAAAAATTATGAGGAGGATTGAAACAGAGGATGAAAGTAGGAGGACACAAGATGGCCTAGACAGACTGAGTGAATGGTCCAACAAATGTCTGTTAAAGTTCAACCCGAGTAAATGCAAAGTAATGAAACAGAGAAGTGGAAAAATGAGGCCAGACACAGTATACAGAATAGGAGATGAAGTACTTAATGAAACAGACAGAGACAAAGATCTAAGAGTTGATATCACACCAAACCTGTCTCCTGAAGCCCACATAAAAAGAACAACGTCTGTGGCATATGCGAGGCTGGCTAACATCAGAACAGCGTTCAGGAACCTGTGTAAGGAATCATTCAGAATCTTGTACACCACATATGTAAGACCAATCCTGGAGTATGCGGCCCCAGCATGGAGCCCGTATCGAGTCAAGCACAAGACGAAGTTGGAAAAAGTCCAAAGGTATGCCACTAGACTAGTCCCAGAACTAAGAGGCATGAGTTATGAGGAAAGGCTGCGGGAAATGCACCTTACGACACTGGAAAACAGAAGAGTAAGGGGGGACACGATCACAACCTACAAAATCCTCAGGGGAATCGACCGGGTAAACAAGGATAAACTATTCAACACTGGGGGGACGCGAACAAGGGGACACAGGTGGAAACTGAGTACCCACATGAGCCACAGGGACGTAAGAAGGAACTTTTTCAGTGTCAAAGTAGTTAACAGATGGAATGCATTAGGCAGTGGTGTTGTGGAGGCTGACTCCATACACAGTTTTAAATGTAGATATGATAAAGCCCAGCAGGCTCAGGAACCTGTACACCAGTTGATTGACAGTTGAGAGGCGGGACCAAAGAGCCAAACCTCAACCCCCGCAAGCACAAACAGGTGAGTACAAATAAGTGAGTACACACACACACACACAGTGTGTGTGTGGAGTCCCACAGGGCTCTGTGCTTGGACCTATCCTGTTTCTGATATACGTAAATGATCTCCCAGAGGGTATAGACTCATTCCTCTCAATGTTTGCTGACGACGCCAAAATTATGAGAAGGATTAAGACAGAGGAGGACAGCTTGAGGCTTCAAGAAGACCTAGACAAGCTGCAGGAATGGTCGAACAAATGGCTGTTAGAGTTTAACCCAAGCAAATGTAATGTAATGAAGACAGGGGTAGGAAGCAGGAGACCAGATACAAGGTATCATTTGGGAGATGAAATACTTCAAGAGTCAGAGAGAGAGAAAGACCTGGGGGTTGATATCACGCCAGACCTGTCCCCTGAAGCTCATATCAAGAGGATAACATCAGCAGCATATGCCAGGTTGGCTAACATAAGAACGGCCTTTAGAAACTTGTGTAAGGAATCTTTCAGAACATTATATACCACATATGTCAGACCAATCCTGGAGTATGCGGCTCCAGCATGGAGTCCATATCTAGTCAAGCATAAGACTAAACTGGAAAAGGTTCAAAGGTTTGCCACCAGACTAGTTCCCGAGCTGAAAGGTATGAGGTACGAGGAGAGACTACGGGAATTAAATCTCACTTCGTTGGAAGACAGAAGAGTTAGGGGAGACATGATCACCACATTTAAGACTCTCAAGGGAATTGACAGGGTTGATAAAGACAGGCTATTTAACACAAGGCGCACACACACTAGGGGACACAGGTGGTATCTGAGTGCCCAAATGAGCCACAGAGATATTAGAAAGAACTTTTTTAGTGTCAGAGTGGTTGACAAATGGAATGCATTAGGAAGTGATGTGGTGGAGGCTGACTCCATACACAGTTTCAAGTGTAGATATGATAAGAGCCCAATAGGCTCAGGAACCTGTACACCTGTTGATTGACAGTTGAGAGGCGGGACCAAAGAGCCAGAGCTCAACCCCCGCAAGCACAACTAGGTGAGTACAACTAGGTGAGTACATACACACACACACACACACACACACACACACACACACACACACACACACTACACAACACACACACACCCAACAGGTTCACAGGTTTGCCACCACACTAGTACACACACACACACACACACACACTACACACACACCACACTTCACACACACACACAAGAGTTACACATGATCACACACACACACACACACACACACACACACACACACACACACACACACACACACACACACACACACACACACACACACACACACGTACAACGTATATATTGACAAATTCATGACGAAGGAGGAGCAGATAGCCCACAGAGCAAGCAAACAACAATACAACTCTTCCCATTTGAGCGTAGCTACACACCCCAGTGCTAATCCACCCCATGCTAACCAGCTCACACCTGCTTCTCAGGTCACTCCTTCCCCAAATCAGCCGCCCCTACTTATCTCCCCAACACATCCCTTGACCCCTCTGACCCCACTGCAGTCAAATTCATTCCACATTCCAAGGACCCCCTCATCACCTCAACTCCCAAAACCCATCCAGCCCTCATCCCCTCAACCCCCAAAACCCACCGAGCCCTCATCCCCTCAACCCCAAGAACCCATCAAACCCTCATCCCCTCAACACCCAAAACCTACCCAGCCCTCACCCCTCCTCATCCCCTCTCCTTCTATGTGACCCCCCACCCATGCGAGGGGGGTGGGAGGTTCCCCCCACCCCCTCTATCCTTCCCCCTCCCAACCTCTCAACCTCTATCTGACTCCCAACCTTACACTATCTCCCAACCCCTCTATGCCCTCCCTAATCTTCAGACCCAGTATGCCCTTCATACTCCAGACCTACCTACCCAGGCCCTACCCCAGACCCTCCTACCTACCTTCCTAGAAGCCCAGCCCCCCAAGCACCCCTCCTGACCTCTTTCACCCCCCATACACCCCCCGGACCCCCCCAGACACCCCCCGGATCCCCCCGGACATCCCCCGGATCCTCCCCGCCCCCAGTCATCCCCCAGACACCCCCCAGATCCCCCCTGCCCCCAGTCACCCCCAGACATCCCCCAGATCCCCCCAGACCCCCAGAGAAAGGGAGAACTCTGGTACAAGAGTTTCCATGAAGAATCTCAAGGTTTGGTACACCAATGCTGATGGGGTATCTAATAAAGCAGAAGAGATAAAAGAAAGAGTGAGTGAAGCAGATCCTGACATAGTTGCAATTGTGGAAACTAAAATTAATGACATGATCTCAGATGCAATCTTTCCTGAAGGGTACCAGGTGATACGAAAAGAGAGGACACAGAGACAGGGAGGGGGAGTAGCACTCCTAATAAAGCGGAAATGGAAGTTTGAAGACCTGGGAAATCGAGTTACCAATGAGTGCACAAGCTTCATACATGGAACTCTGACAGTAGATGGGAGGAAGATTGTGATCTTGGTAATCTACAATCCCCCACCAAACAGTAGAAGACCCAGGCAGGAGTATGATGACAACAACAAAGCATGTATAGATGAACTGCAGAAGGCAGCAACACTAGCCCACAGAATGAGAGCGAAGCTGCTGATCATGGGGGACCTAAATCATGGAGAGATAAATTGGGAATCAAGGAATCCCCATGGAGGGGACGAAACGTGGGGAGCAAAATTAGTAGATGTTATAGACAGGAATTTCCTAACACAACATGTGAAGGAAGACACAAGGGAAAGAGGAGGAGATGCACCGAGCCTATTAGACCTGATTTTCACCCAGAACGTAGAAGATATCGAGAATTTAGAGCATGAAATACCTCTAGGGGCCAGTGACCATTGTGTCCTAGTCTTTGACTACATGATGGAATTCAAACTTATGACCATGGGACAAGAGATCTGGGAAAGGAGAGCTGACTACAGGAAAGGGGACTATAAGAGGATAAGGGACTATCTGGGTGAAGTGCAGTGGGAGGAAGAAATTAGAGGAAAAACAGTCCAAGATATGATGGACCTAGTCATACAGAAATGCCAGGAGGCCGAAGAGAGATTTATACCAACAGTAAAGGGAAAAAATAAGAAGGAATATAATAACCCATGGTTTAATAGACAGTGTCAGGAAGCAAAAATGGCCAGCAGGCGGGAGTGGAGGAAGTACAGAAGACAAAGAACAGAGGACAACAGGATCAGATACAACAGAGCTAGGAACGATTACATTAACATAAGACGAACATCGGAAAGGGACTATGAGAACGATATTGCAATCAAAGCGAAAAAACAACCTAAGTTACTACACAGTCATATAAGAAGAAAAATGTCGGTGAACGACCAAGTGACAAGACTAAGGAAGACAGAGGGGGCATATACTGAAAGTGACAAGGAAATCTGCGAGGCACTGAATGCCAGTTTCCATGGAGTGTTCACTACCGAGCCTGAGCAGCTCCCATTGTTGGAAGGGGTTACCCTAGATGAAAGACTATCAGATATAGAGGTGACAGCAGAGGAGGTAATGAAACAGTTGACAACTCTAGATGCAACTAAAGCAGTTGGACCAGACAAAGTATCACCGTGGATACTAAAAGAAGCAGCACAGGCCCTCAGCGTGCCTCTGGCAATGATCTTTAATGAGTCACTTATGTCAGGAGAATTGCCCAGTTGCTGGAAGAAGGCAAATGTCGTGCCGATCTTCAAGAAAGGTGATAGGGAGGAGGCACTTAACTATAGACCTGTATCACTGACAAGCATCCCCTGTAAAATACTGGAAAGAATAATTAGGCTACGACTGGTTGCACACCTGGAGAACATTAGGTTTGTGAACAAACATCAACATGGGTTCTGGACAGGGAAATCGTGCCTAACAAACCTTCTGGAATTCTATGATAAAATAACGAGGATAAGACAGGACAGAGATGGTTGGGCAGACTGCATATTTCTGGACTGCCAAAAAGCCTTTGATACAGTACCGCACATGAGACTGCTGTTCAAGCTCGAGAGGCAGGCGGGGGTGGGGGGAAAGGTCCTAGCATGGATAAGGAACTACCTAACAGGAAGGAGCCAAAGAGTTACGGTAAGGGGCGAGAAGTCGGACTGGCGAACAGTAACAAGTGGAGTACCACAAGGATCGGTGCTGGGACCAATTCTATTTCTTGTATATGTTAACGACATGTTTACAGGCGTAGAGTCCTACATGTCGATGTTTGCGGATGACGCAAAGTTGATGAGAAGAGTTGTGACAGATGAGGATTGCAGGATCCTCCAAGAGGACCTGAACAGGTTGCAGAGATGGTCAGAGAAATGGCTACTGGAATTCAACACGAGCAAATGTAAAGTTATGGAAATGGGACTAGGAGATAGGAGACCAAAGGGACAGTACACAATGAAGGGGAACAGCCTACCTGTGACGACGCGTGAAAGAGACCTGGGGGTGGACGTAACACCTAATCTATCTCCTGAGGCACATATAAATAGGATAACGACAGCAGCGTACTCTACACTGGCAAAAGTTAGAACATCATTCAGAAACCTAAGTAAGGAGGCATTTAGGGCGCTTTACACTGCCTACGTAAGGCCAGTCTTAGAGTATGCCGCCTCATCATGGAGTCCCCATCTGAAGAAGCATATAATGAAACTGGAAAAGGTTCAGAGGTTTGCAACGAGACTCGTCCCAGAGCTACGAGGGATGGGGTATGAGGAGCGCCTGAGGGAACTGTGCCTTACGACACTAGAAAGAAGAAGGGAGAGGGGGGACATGATAGGAACGTATAAGATACTCAGAGGGATTGACAGAGTGGACATAGACGAAATGTTCACACGGAATAGTAACAGAACGAGGGGACATGGATGGAAGCTTGAAACTCAGATGAGTCACAGAGATGTTAGGAAGTTTTCTTTTAGCGTGAGAGTAGTGGGAAAATGGAATGCACTTCAGGAACAGGTTGTGGAAGCAAATACTATTCATAATTTTAAAACCAGGTATGATAGGGAAATGGGACAGGAGTCATTGCTGTAAACAACCGATGCTCGAAAGGCGGGATCCAAGAGTCAATGCTCGATCCTGCAGACACAACTAGGTGAGTACACACACACACACACACACACACACACACACACACACACACACACACACACACACACACACACACACACACACACACACACACACACACACACACACACACACACACACACACACACACACACACACACACACACACACACACACACACACACACACACACACACACACACACACACACACACACACACACACACACACACACACACACACACACACACACACACACACACACACACACACACACACACACACACACACACACACACACACACACACACACACACACACACACACACACACACACACACACACACACACACAGGTATGGGGGTGAACACCACAACCAGCTACCCAGTAACAGGAGCGGGGAGGGCAACCCCACCACCCTCCTCTGCATAGAAACCCTTCTACCCTTCCTGCCGAGTCCCCCCTCCCACCCCATACCCTCCCTGTCCTTTCCCCTTCACTTGACCCCCCACCCCTCATCCCAGTATCCTCTGCAACCCTGGTATCCACCTCACAAATCCTCACACCCATGGCACAGCTTCCTCCACCAGCAGAACATTCACCAAGGAGGAGATTTGAGAAGGGACAGAAGAAAGTGAGCCTCAAGGCAATGTACACTAACATAGATGGTATTACAAATAAAGCAAATGAACTTGGAGAATGGGTACTAGAGGAAAACCCAGACATAATAGCTCTCACAGAAACAAAGCTGACGAAAACAATAACAAATGCAGTGTTCCCACAGGACTATTATGTTATGAGGAAAGAGAGAGAAGGAAGAGGTGGTGGTGGTGTAGCTCTGCTGGTAAGAAAAGGCTGGGATTTTGAGGAGTTGGTTGTTCAGGGATGTGAAGGTTTCAGTGACTACATAATAGGAACAATAACAACTGGAGGGCAAAAAATTATAGTCGTAGTCATATATAATCCACCACCAAATGACAGAAGACCCAGACAGGAATATGATAGAAACAATATGGCCACCATTAACATAATAGAGAGAGCAGCTTCTGTTGCTAGCAGGAATGGATCTGGACTACTAATCATGGGAGACTTCAACCATGGGAAGATAGATTGGGAGAACAGAGACCCGCATGGAGGACCAGAAACATGGAGAGCTAAGCTGCTGGACGTGGCAACAAGAAACTTTCTAAGCCAGCACATCAAGGATCCAACAAGAATGAGAGGAGAGGATGAACCAGCAATGCTTGATCTGATATTTACCCTAAATGAGTGGGATATAAGGGAAGTCAAGATGGAAGCACCCTTGGGAATGAGTGATCACAGTGTATTGAACTTTGAGTACCTGGTAGAGCTAGGAATTATCCCCCCCGAAAAAGAACTAGGAAACAAAAGGCTGGCATACCGAAAGGGAAATTATGAGGAGATGAGAAGCTTCCTAAGGGAAATACCTTGGGACACAGACCTCAGAGCTAAGTCTGTACAAGATATGATGGACTATGTCACCCAAAAGTGTCAGGAGGCAGTAAGCAGATACATCCCGGCCCAAAAGGAAAAATCCGAGAAGCAAAAGAAGAATCCATGGTATAATAGGGCATGTATGGAAGCAAAGAAACTGAACAAAAGGGCGTGGAGGAACTTCCGGAATAACAGAACACCAGAAAGCAGAGAGAGATACCAGAGAACCAGGAATGAGTATGTCAGGGTGAGAAGAGAAGCAGAGAAAAGTTATGAAAATGATATAGCAAACAAAGCCAAGACCGAACCAAAGCTACTCCACAGTCACATCAGAAGGAAAACAACAGTGAAAGAACAGGTAGTGAAACTTAGAACAGGCGAGGACAGGTATACAGAGAATGACAAAGAGGTGTGTGATGAACTCAACAAGAGGTTCCAAGAGGTCTTCACAACAGAACAAGGTGAGGTCACTGTGCTAGGAGAAAGGGAAGTAAACCAGGCGGCCTTGGAAGAGTTCGAAATTACGAGAGAGGAGGTCAAGAGACACCTGCTGGATCTGGATGTTAGAAAGGCTGTTGGTCCAGACGGGATCTCGCCATGGGTACTGAAAGAGTGTGCAGAGGCACTTTGCTTGCCACTCTCCATAGTGTATAGTAGGTCACTGGAGACGGGAGACCTACCAGAAATATGGAAGACGGCGAATGTGGTCCCAATATACAAAAAGGGCGACAGGCAAGAGGCACTGAACTACAGGCCAGTGTCCTTGACTTGTATACCATGCAAGGTGATGGAGAAGATCGTGAGAAAAAACCTGGTAGCACATCTGGAGAGAAGGGACTTCGTGACAAATCGCCAACATGGGTTCAGGGAGGGTAAATCTTGCCTGACTGGCTTAATAGAATTCTACGACCAGGTGACACAGATTAAGCAAGAAAGAGAGGGCTGGGCGGACTGCATTTTCTTGGATTGTCGGAAAGCCTTTGACACAGTACCGCATAAGAGGCTGGTACATAAGCTGGAGAGACAGGCAGGTGTAGCTGGTAAGGTGCTCCAGTGGATAAGGGAGTACCTAAGCAATAGGAAGCAGAGAGTTACGGTGAGGGGTGAGACCTCCGATTGGCGTGAAGTCACCAGTGGAGTCCCACAGGGCTCTGTACTCGGTCCTATCTTGTTTCTGATATATGTAAATGATCTCCCGGAGGGTATAGATTCATTTCTCTCAATGTTTGCGGACGATGCCAAAATTATGAGAAGGATTAAGACAGAAGAGGACTGTTTGAGGCTTCAAGAAGACCTAGACAAACTGAAGGAATGGTCGAACAAATGGTTGTTAGAGTTTAACCCAACCAAATGTAATGTAATGAAGATAGGTGTAGGGAGCAGGAGGCCAAATACAAGGTATCATCTGGGAGAGGAAATTCTTCAGGAGTCAGAGAAAGAAAAAGACTTGGGAGTTGATATCACGCCAGACCTGTCTCCTGCAGCCCATATCAAGAGGATAACATCAGCGGCATATGCCAGGCTGGCCAACATACGAACGGCATTCAGAAACTTGTGTAAAGAATCATTCAGAACTTTGTATACCACATATGTCAGGCCAATCCTGGAGTATGCAGCCCCAGCATGGAGTCCATATCTAGTCAAGGATAAGACTAAACTGGAAAAGGTTCAAAGGTTTGCCACCAGACTAGTACCCGAGCTGAGAGGTATGAGCTACGAGGAGAGACTACGGGAATTAAACCTCACTTCGCTGGAAGACAGAAGAGTTAGGGGGGACATGATCACCACATTCAAGATTCTCAAGGGAATTGATAGGGTAGATAAAGACAGGCTATTTAACACAAGGGGCACACGCACAAGGGGACACAGGTGGAAACTGAGCGCCCAAATGAGCCACAGAGATATTAGAAAGAACTTTTTTAGTGTCAGAGTGGTTGACAAATGGAATGCATTAGGAAGTGATGTGGTGGAGGCTGACTCCATACACAGTTTCAAGTGTAGATATGATAGAGCCCAATAGGCTCAGGAATCTGTACACCTGTTGATTGACGGTTGAGAGGCGGGACCAAAGAGCCAGAGCTCAACCCCCGCAAACAACTACACAACTAGGTGAGTACACACACACACACACACACACACACACACACACACACACACACACACACACACACACACACACACACACACACACACACACACACACAGCCTTCAACCCAGCAATCCCAGAGGGGAGTGGGGAACCCCAATCCAGCAATTCAGGAATCCCAGAAGGGAATGCAACACCCCAGCCCACCTCCCAATAGGGCCCTCCCTAACCCCCAGCACAAACCCTTCCTTACCCCTGCACAATGCCCATCATATCACCCAAATCCTCCCTCTCCCCTTACCCCAAGTATCCCTTGCTTTCCCAGTCCCTGGTCTTCTTCCTGCCCCAAGCAGGCCCAGGCGAGACCCAAGCCCTCCATCCCCCACTCCACCTCCCTCCAAACCCCTGTCAACTACACCACAGGAGGGCGTGCTCTCTCCCCAAGCAATCCCTTCCCCCTCACCCCCAGGACGTCTTCCTGCTCCAAGCAGGCCTGAACAAGACCTAAGCCCTCCATCCCCCACTCCACCTCCCCCTGAACTCCTGGCAACTACCTCACAGGAGGATGAATCTACCCAAGTAGCAATGACCATGGAACAACTTCCTACACTTGTGGGGAGTAAGGGTGAAATTAGATATAACAAAGTGAGCGTCAAGGTAATGTACTCAAATATTTCTGGGATTACCAATAAAGCAAGTGAACTGGCCTAAAGGGCGCAAGAAGAAAACCCTGATGAAATAGGACTCATGGAAACAAAATTGTTAGGAGTCATAACAGATGCTGTGTTTCAAAAGGACTACTATATAGTAAGGAAAGAGATGGAAGGGAGAGGAGGTGGAGGAGTGGATCTGCTGATAAGGAAGGACTGGAGTTTTGATGAAATGGAAATTCTGGGCTGTGACGGGTTCAGAGATTACATAACAGGAACTATAACAATGGGTGGACCTAAAATAATAGTGGCAGTCATTTACAACCCTCCCATAAATGACAGAAGACCTAGACAGGAGTTTGATAGGAACAACATGGCAACCAGTAATATAATAGAGAGAGCAGCTTCAGTTGCCTGCAGGAGTGGCTCAAGACTCTTAATCATAGGCGATTTCAACCATGGAAAGATAGACTGGGAGAATGGGGACCCACATGTTGGTGCAGATACGTGGAGTGCTAAAATCTTGGAAGTGGCAATAAGGAACTTTCTGAGCCAGCTTGTCAGAGAACCCACAAGAGTGAGAGACAATGATGAACCAGCTAGACTCGACTTGATATTTACCCTGAATGAGTCAGAAATAAGGGAAGTCGAAGTTGATGCCCCCATAGGAATGAGTGACCACAGTGTACTGACTTTTGAGTACTTGGTGGAGGTAGGGATAGCCTATCTAAGGATGAGATCGGAGGGGAAAAGACTAAATTACCGAAGAGGAAAATATGACGGGATGAGGCCCTTCCTAAGGGGAATAGCATGGGAAACAGAACTAAGACAAGAATGTGCAGGACATGATGGATTTGTCACATAGAAGTGCCAGGAAGCTTCAGACAGGTTTATCTCGGTCCAAAAGGAGAAAAACGAAAAACAACAGTAAAATCCATGGTTCAACCATGAATGCAAGGTAGCGAAGCAACTGATTAAAAGAACATGGAGAAACTACAGAAATAACAGAACAACGGAGAGCAGGGAGAGATACCAGAGGGCCAGAAATGAGCACCTCAGAGTGAGGAGGGAAGCAGAGAGACAGTATGAAAATGACATAGCGAGTAAAGCCAAGACCTAACCAAAGCTGCTCCTCAGCCACACCAGTAGGAAAACAGCAGTGAAGGAACAAGTGATGAAATTGAAAAATGGGGAGAACGGATACACAGAGAATGACAAGGAGGTGTGAGAAGAACTCAATAAAAGATTCCAGGAGATCTTCACAATGGAACATGGAGAAGCCCCTGCACTAAATGAGGAGGAGGTAAATCAAGCAACCTTGGAGGAATTTGACCTCACCAGTGATGAGGTCAAAAGGTGTCTATTGGAGCTGGATGTGACAAAGGCTGTTGGGCCTGACAGTATCCCACCATGGATACTAAAGGAAGGTCCAGAAGCACTAAGTGTGCCCCTCTCTATGGTGTATAACAGGTCACTGGAAACAGGAGACCTACCAGAAAGTTGGAAGACAGGCAACATAGTCCCAATATACAAGAAATGTGACAGGCAAGAGGCACTGAACTACAGGCCAGTTTCCCAAACTTGTATACCATGCAAGGTGATGGAGAAGAGCATGAGGAAAAGGCTTGTAGAGCATCTGGAGGGAAATAACTTTGTAACGCATCACCAACATTGGTTCAGTTATGGTAAATAGTGCCTCACAGATTTAATAGATTTCTATGACCAGGCAACAAAAATTAGGCAGGAAAGAGAAGGGTGGGTCGACTGCATTTTACTGTTCAGTCAGAAAGCCTTTGACACAGTACCCCATAAAAGGCTTTTAAAAAAGTTGAAGCAACAGTCAGGAGTTAAAGGGAAGCAACAGGAAACAGCGAATAACGGTGAGGGGGAAGACATCAGAGTGGCGAGATGTCACCAGCGGAGTTCCATTAGGCTCAGTACTTGGATCCATCCTGTTTCTAAAAATATGTAAACGACCTTCCGGAGGGCATAGACTCGTTCCTCTCAATGTTTACTGATGATGCAAAAATTATGAGAAGAATCAAGACGGATGAAGATTGACAGAAACTACATGATGACCTGGACAAACTGGAAGAATGGCCTAGAAAATGACTGTAAAAGTTCAACTCAGGAAAGTGTAAGGTAATGAAATTAGGCGAAGGGAGCAGGAGGCTGACCACAAGGTACCCTCTGGGAGGTGAAATCCTGCAAGAGTCAAATAGAAAGAAAGATCTGGGGGTTGAAATCACACCAAACCTGTCCCCAGAGGCCCACATCAAAAGAATATCATCAGCGGCTTATGCTAGACTGGCCAACATAGGAACTGCCTTTAGAAACTTGTGTAAGGAATCGCTCAGGACCCTGTATACCACTTATGTCAGACCAATCCTGGAATATGCAGCTCCAGCCTGGAGTCCATACCTAGTTAAACACAAGACAAAGTTAGAGAAGGTTCAGCGGAATGCCACCAGGCTCGTCCCAGAACGGAGAGGAACCAGCTACGAGGAAAGGCTAAAGGAGCTGAACCTCACGTCCCTGGAAAACAGAAGAGTAAGGGGAGACATGATAACCACTTACAGAATTCTAGGGGGAATTGACAGGGTACAAAGACAAACTTTTTAGCACTCACGAACTGGGACACAGGTGGAACTTAGTACCCAGATGAGCCACAGAGACGTTAGAAAGAATTTTTTCAGTGTCAGAGTAGTTAATAAATGGAATGCACTAGGAAGTGAAGTGGTGGAGGCTGACTCCATACACAAATTCAAATGTAGATATGATAGAACCCAGTAGGCTCAGGAATCTGTACACCAGTTGATTAACAGTTGAGAGGCGGGACTAAAGAGACAAAGCTCAAAACCCGCAAGCACAAATAGGTGAGTACACACACACACACACACACACACACACACACACACACACACACACACACACACACACACACACACACACACACACACACACACACACACACACACACACACACACACACACACACACACACACACAAACACACACACATGCACACACACAAAGTAATGAAACTAGGCAGTGGAAACAGGAGGCCAGGCACAGGATACAGAATAGGAGATGAAGTACTTAATGAAACAGACAGAGAGAAAGATCTAGGAGTTGATATCACACCAAACCTGTCTCCTAAAGCCCACATAAAGAGAATAACGTCTGCGGCATATGCGAGGCTGGCTAACATCAGAACGGCGTTCAGGAACCTCTGTAAGGAATCATTCAGAATCTTGTACACCACATATGTAAGACCAATCCTGGAGTATGCGGCCCCAGCATGGTGCCCGTACCTTGTCAAGCACAAGACGAAGCTGGAAAAAGTCCAAAGGTATGCTACTAGACTAGTCCCAGAACTAAGAGGCATGAGTTATGAGGAATGGCTGCGGGAAATGCACCTTACGACACTGGAAGACAGAAGAGTAAGGGGGACATGATCACAACCTACAAAATCCTCAGGGGAATCGACCGGGTAAACAAGGATGAACTATTCAACACTGGTGGGACGCGAACAAGGGGACACAGGTGGAAGCTGAGTACCCAAATGAGCCACAGAGACGTTAGAAAGAACTTTTTCAGTGTCAGAGTAGTTAGTAAATGGAATGCATTAGGAAGTGATGTGGTGGAGGCTGACTCCATACACAGTTTCAAATGTAGATATGATAGAGCCGAATAGGCTCAGGAATCTGTACACCAGTTGATTGACGGTTGAGAGGCGGGACCAAAGAGCCAGAGCTCAACCCCCGCAAGCACAATTAGGTGAGTACAATTAGGTGAGTACACACACACACTGAGTGAATTGTCCAACAAATGGCTGTTGAAGTTCAACCCGAGTAAATGCAAAGTAATGAAACTAGGCAGTGGAAACAGGAGGCCAGACACAGGATACAGAATAGGAGACGAAGTACTTAATGAAACAGACAGAGAGAAAGATCTAGGAGTTGATATCACACCCGACCTGTCTCCTGAAGCCCACATAAAGAGAATAACGTCTGCGGCATATGCGAGGCTGGCTAACATCAGAACAGCGTTCAGGAACCTGTGTAAGGAATCATTCAGAATCTTGTACACCACATACGCAAGACCAATCCTGGAGTATGCGGCTCTAGCATGCAGCCCGTACCTTATCAAGCACAAGACGAAGCTGGAAAAAGTCCAAAGGTATGCTACTAGACTAGTCCCAGAACTAAGAGGCATGAGTTATGAGGAAAGGCTGCGGTAAATGCACCTTACGACACTGGAAGACAGAAGAGTAAGGGGGGACATGATCACAACCAACTAAATCTTCAGGGGAATCGACTGGGTAAACAAGGATAAACTATTCAACACTGGCAGGACGCGAACAAGGGGACACAGGTGGAAACTGAGTACCCACATGAGCCACAGAGACGTAAGACGGAACTTTTTCAGTGTCAGAGTAGTTAACAGATGGAATGCATTAGGTTGTGATGTGGTGGAAGCTGACTCCATACACAGTTTCAAATGTAGATATGATAGAGCCCAGTAAGCTCAGGAACCTGTACACCAGTTGATTGGCAGTTGAGAGGCGGGACCAAAGAGCCAAAGCTCAACCCCCGCAAGCACAAATAGGTGAGGACAAATAGGTGAGTCCACACACACACACACACGCACGCACGCACGCACGCACGCACTCACACACACACACACACACACATGAGGGGGCCTCGTAGCCTGGTGGATAGCGCGCAGGACTCGTAATTCTGTGGCGCGGGTTCGATTCCCGCACGAGGCAGAAACAAATGGGCAAAGTTTCTTTCACCCTAAGTGCCCCTGTTACCTAGCAGTAAATAGGTACCTGGGAGTTAGTCAGCTGTCACGGGCTGCTTCCTGGGGTGTGTGTGTGTATGTGGTGTGGGAAAAAAAAATTAGTAGTTAGTAAACAGTTGATTAACAGTTGAGAGGCGGGCCGAAAGAGCAAAGCTCAACCCCCGCAAAACACAACTAGTAAAACACACACACACACACACACACACACACACACACACACACACACACACACACACACACACACACACACACACACACACACACACACACGCACGCACGCACACACGCACTCACACACACACTCACACACACCCACACACACACACACGCACACACACGCACACACACGCACACACACACACACACACACACACACACACAATTACCTAAGGAATAGGAAGCAGTGAGTTACATTGAGGGGTGAGACCTTAGAATGGCGTGAAGTCACCAGAGGAGTACCACAGGGCTCTGTACTCGGACCTATCCTGTTTCTGATATACGTAAATGATCTCCCAGAGGGTATAGACTCATTTCTCTCAATGTTTGTAGACGATGCCAAAATTATGAGAAGGATTAAGACAGAGTGTTTAACCCAAGCAAATGTAATGTAATGAAGATAGGTGTAGGGAGCAGGAGGCCAGATACAAGGTATCATTTGGGAGATGAAATTCTTCACGAGTCCGAGGGAGGAGAAAGACTTGGGGTTGATATCATCCCAGACCTGTCCCCTGCAGCCCATATCAAGAGGATAACATCAGCGGCATATGCCAGGCTGGCTAACATAAGAACGGCATTTAGAAATTTGAGTAAGAAATCATTCAGAACTTTTTATACCACATATGTCAGGTCAATCCTGGAGTATGCAGCCCCAGCATGGAGTCTATATCTAGTAAGGATAAGACTAAACTGGAAAAGGCTCAAAGGTTTGCCACCAGACTAGTACCTGAGCTGAGAGATATGAGCTACGAGGAGAGACTACGGGAATTAAACCTCACGTCGCTGGAAGACAGAAGAGGTAGGGGGGACATGATCACCACATTCAAGATTCTCAAAGGAACTGATAGGGTAGATAAAGACAGGCTATTTAACACAAGGGGCACACGCATTAGGGGTCACTGTTGGAAACTGAGTACCCAAATGAGCCACACAGATATTTGAAAGAACTTTTTTAGTGTCAGAGTGGTTGACAAATGAAATGCATTAGGAACTGATGTGGTGGAGGTAGACTCCATACACAGTTTCAAGTGTAGATATGATAGAGCCAAGTAGGCTCAGGAACCTGTACACCTGTTGATAGACGGTTGAGAAGCGGGACCAAAGAGCCAGAGCTCAACCCCCTAAGGCACAAATAGGTGAGTACACAAACACACACACACACACACCAAGGATCCAAGAGTCAATGCTCGATCCTGCAGACACAACTAGGTGAGTACACACTCGGGGCCGGCCGGCCGAGCCGACAGCACGCTGTACTTGTGATCCTGTGGTCCCGGGTTCGATCCCGGTCGCCGGCGATAAAAACTGGGCAGAGTTTCTTTCACCCTATTTCCTTGTTACCTAACAGTAAAAAGGTACCCGGAAGTTAGTCAGCTGGCATGGGCTGTTTCCTGGGGTGTGTGTGTGTGTGTATGGCGTGGAAAAAAATAGTAGCAGTAGTTAGAAACAGTTGAGAGGCAGGCCGAAAGAGCAGAGCTCAACCCCCGTAAGCACAACTAGGTGAATACACATATATACACACACACTGTCACAACTGCCTTTAGAAACTTGTGTAAGGAATCGTTCAGGACCCTGTATACCACATATGTAAGACCAATCCTGGAGTATAACGCTCCAGCCTGGAGTCCATACCTAGTTAAACATAAGACAATGATAGAGAAGATTCAGAGGTATGCCACTAGACTAGTCCTGGAACTGAGAGGAATGAGCTACGAGGAAAGGCTAAGGGAGCTGAACCTCACATCCCTGGAAAACAGAAGATTAAGGGCAGACATGATAACTACCTACAAAATTCTCAGGAACATCGACAGGGTGGACAAAGACAAACTTTTTAACACGGGTGGAACATGACCAAGGAGACACAGATGGAAACTTAGTACCAAAATGAGCTACAGAGACATTAGAAAGATTTTTTTAAGTGTCAGTGTAGTTAAGAAATGGAATGCGGTAAGTATTGAAGTGGTGGAGGCAGATTCCATTTTCAAAAGTAGATTTGATTGATCCAAGTAGTCCGTTTCACGCAGTCTTTCTTCGTAACCCATGCCTCTTAGTTCTGGGACTAACACAGCGACAAAACTCTGAACTTTTTCCAGCTTCTTCTTGTGCTTGACAAGATATGGGCTCCATGCTGGGGCCGCATACTCCAGGATTGGTCGTACTTATGTAGTATACAAGGTTTAGAATGATTCCTTACACAGGTTCCTAAAGGCTGTTCTAATGTTAGCCAGTCTCGTATACGCCGCAGATGTTATTCTTTTTCTGTGGGCTTCAGAAGACAGGTTTGGTGTTATATCAGCTCCTAGATCTTTTTCTCTGTCCGTTTCATGAAGTACTTTATCTCCCATTCTGTATCCTATGTCTGGTCTCCTGTTTCCACCGCTTAGTTTCATTACCTTACATTTACTCAGGTTGAACTTTAGTTGCCATTTGATGGACCATTCATTCAGTTTGTCTAGGTCATCTTGAAGCCTCAAACTATCTTCCTCCGTCTTAATCTTCCTCATAATTTTTGCATCATCGGGAAACAATGAAAAGAACGATTCTATACCCTCTGGGAGATCATTTACAGCTATCAGAAACAGTATAGGTCCAAGGATTGAACCCTGCGGGACTCCACTGGTGACGCCTCGCCACTCTGAGGCCTCACCCCACACAGTTACTCGCTGAGCTTCTGTAACTTAGGTACTCCCTTATCCAATAGAGTACTTTCTCTTTCACTCCTGCCTGCATCTCAAGCTTTTGCACTAGTCTCTTGTGTGGTACTGTGTCAATGGTTTCCTGGCAATATAAAAATATGCAGTCTACCCACCCCCACCTCTTTCTTGCCTAATTTTTGTTGATTGGTCATAGAATTCAATTAATTCTGTGAGGCATGACTTGACATTCCTGAACCCATGTTGATAATGTGTCACAAAGTTCCTTTGCTCCAGATGTTCCAATAGCTTTTTTTGCATATTCTTCTCCATGATCGTGCATGGTATGCAAGTTAGGGACACTGGCCTATAGTTCAGTGCCTCTTGTCTATTCCCCTTCTTGTATATCGGGACTTCATTAGCCCCTCTTCCAAATTTTTGGCAGTTCCCCTGTTATCAGTGATTTGTTATACATTATGGATAGTGGCAGGCACAGTGCTTCTGCTCCTTCCTTTTGGATCTACCGGGAGATTCCATTTGGGCCTATAGCCTTTGTCAACTTCAACTCTATAGCAAGAACTTTCTTACATTCCCATTGGTAATCCCAAACTCTTCTAGTAGTGCCTGGTTAACTATTCCCTCTCTTTTCTCTGGGTCTTCCCTTTGCTCTACTCCTGGATCTCCGAAGATCTCCTGGATTTTCTTATTGAGTTCCTCGCACACTTCATAATCGTTTGTAGTGAATCTGTCTGCCCCTATTCCCAGTTTCATTACCTGTTCCTTCACTGTTGTTTTTCTCATGATGTGACTGTGCAGCAATTTAGGTTGAGTCTTTGCCTTGCTTGCTGTGTCGTTTTCGTATTGTGCGTGTGTGTGTATCGTATTTTCGTGTGTGTGTGAGTGTGTGTGTGTGTGTGTGTGTGTGTGTGTGTGTGTGTGTGTGTGTGTGTGTGTGTGTGTGTGTGTGTGTGTGTGTGTGTGTGTGTGTGTGTGTGTGTGTGTGTGTGTGTGTGTGTGTGTGTGTGTGTGTGTGTGTGTGTGTGTGTGAGTGTGTGTGTGTGTGTGTTTACTAGTTGTGTTTTTACGGGGGTTGAGCTTTGCTCTTTCGGCCCGCCTCTCAACTGTCAATCAACTGTTTACTAACTACACTAACTACTTTTTTTTTTTTTTTTTTTGTGTGTGTGTGTGTGTGTGCATACACACCATATGAGTAATAACCATTCACAACCTCAAACTTTACAGAGCAAATATAATCTTACGTGAAGTTGAGCTTGTCAGCGAAGGTGTGGATGAGCCGGGCATCAAGGGAGTCTCTCAGCACGACGGCTGTTCCAGGGGCCTCGCTCACCCGCTGGTAGCGAATGTAAGGTGAAATTTCCGATGCTGTCACTATTCTCATCTTGTGTTTCATAAAGTCTTGAAAGCTCTCTGTCAAGGTTGGATGCATCGGGAATAGAATTAAAAAAATAAATATAGTTTATATTTTGACTTTTAATAATGCTAAAAAAAAATCGAATCAGAATAAGGACTGGTGATTCGGGGGAAGTGCCGGCATTAACACCAGTCCTCCATACACAGGTGTTTGAGAGCTTTTCAGTCTCAATGATATCAAACCGTCGTCTCACAGATTGAGTACATTTTTTATTTGATTATGTGAATTGGTTATTGAATATATATTGATATGACCCCAGGTAGCATGAAGAACGAGTCTACCCCAATGAGAGTTATTAAGCGATCTGGACCTGATTGAGAGGTCAGAGGAAGTGTTGATAGATGAATATATACTAATACATGACAAACGTTAGTGAATAGTTTAAAGGCCTGAACAGGGGGATGAACATGTAAATAAGTGACATGTATTATGGAATGGGTTGGTGGTGTTGTCGTGTTGTTCCTCCTTTATGGACATCCCAACCCACAACTCGGTAGAGTGTTTATACTTCACTTGGAGATCACACTAGGCGCTTCTGGCTCTTGGAGAGGGGCTCAACGTCACACGTTTAGGGGATGCGGCTCCAACATTCAGCCTCGTTGTCACGTGCACACACCCACTTGAGCCGCTGTGACTCCCCACTCTCTCCTTATGTGATATGATCTCCTCAATCCCCTTTGACTTACTAGTTTTCTGTCCTACCCTGTCCACAGTGGTCATTCTTGGTTCTTTCTCTCTCTCTCTCTCTCTCTTTCTTTACCATTTCCTGGGAAGCCTCACTAGGACAAGGGCAAACACCAGCAAATTTGAATACATTTACTGGACAAAGCACATACACACATATAATAAAAATGAATCCTACACTCTACACTATTTCAGTCAGGTTGCACTCCAACACCATAAGAACTCTATCATCAGCTTATCAAGTGGTATCCTATCTTTTGATTCACCGCCTGATGCTATCAACCTCCTCAAGTTGATCAAGTCTTATAATACAATATTGCACTATCAGCAAGAGAATATATATCTATAAACATGTACAAGGAAAATCAGCGTATGAATGCAATAACATATATATCAGTATAAATGTTCCTTGATACACAACAATGATCAATCGATCACCCTATCAGTCCTAGAACACATACCTCTGTAGGTAATCCAGCCTACGACTGTAACTCTATGCTTCAGTATAAACACTTCTTGGTACAAAAATGGCAAACAATCACTCACCTCTCACTGCGCCTTCACGCTAAAGACAAACACTATCACCTCCCTACAAGTAATCATTTAGAACTTCCCTTCCACATCTGGAAATTCACTACCCTGATATCCTCAGGTTCTTCCGGGTTTAACTACCAGGATACTCTGCAGCTCCTTCAGGCTGCTACCATGAAGTTTCCTTGAACAACTATGGTACTTCACTACTTCTACTAGGGTCCTCCACAGCTCTCCTGGCTACTACACCATGAAGTTCCCTCGAGCAACTATGGTGCTTCACCACCTCTATAGAAGCACGTGATACTCCTCTTCACTGCTTCTCCTCACAGCTCGAGGTCCTCTCCTCCACTACCTTGGAGTCTCATCAGCTACTCCCCCTGTGCTGGCTTCGAAGTTCTCAGCAACTTCTTCCCCAAAGACAAACCTGCAACCCATTGACATGCCAATAGAAATGTTTCCTTGTAAACACATAGACGAAATAATCCACACAATATGATTGCATCCAACATCTATCTGCTCTCTACATACTGTGAGAGTGGACTCCCCCGTTTTTGGGCTGGTCCATGCTCCACCTCGCCCGGTGATCCTCACTCACTCTGGGAGGGTTCTCCACCTCAGTCAGATGGCTTCAGGGGGTCGACGGGAGAGGACGCGATGCTCGTCCCTCCAGCTGTCTCTCTCATCTCCGTCCTCTCATTTAGGTTTCCTGCCTTACCAAAACATGCCTAATTTATCAATAAGCATACACTACTGTCGCTTGCCACACGACCAACTACAAGTAATCACTACAAACTGGCTCAAATCGTGCTTACCACAGATTGTCTAGTCGAGGGCGCTATCCCTCTGACGGCGTCTGGTAAGGGCGCACCCACAGCCTACGATAATGTCTCGGGGCGGCTTAATAAACTCTCCTTTGTCACGTGGGGGGTGGGCCGGGGCTCTGCTAGCACTCAGCTGCTAGGGGCTCAAAAGGCCGAATACTCAGCCCCTCCGACTCCCGGGATTCACCGGAGTCTCCTTGGTCACACAGGAGAGGACCAACAATGCCCACCTCCGCAGGTCTTTGCTTCCACCACAAAAGGGGTGCCACTGATTCACCCTGGAAGCCCTTCAGTCAAACACGGGGAAACTGCTGTTAACAGTTCTGGCCTAGATCCGTGGAGGAGTGAAGGAAGACTCAGGCTTACCTTATAACAATAACCTCCCTGAATCTTGCCTGCCAGACAAAAGGTTGCAGGAACTCCTTTCCTGCCTGTCTTCTCTATCTTCTTCTTAACAAGGTCGCCAGCTAAGTTATTATATCTGCACCCCAGCAATGCAGTTCAGTGGGTGTATTATATATATTGTTTGTAGCCAGAAGATTCCTACTCCCATAGATCTGCTACTAGACTGTTGGCCCAGGGTACTCTTGTGGGAACCGACCTGTGAGATTTATATTTATTTAATTTATATGAATTTATATTACGTTAATTTATATACTTCGATAGCAATTTGTATAATGATAAGTGGACTGTATTTCTGCAATAATTTCATAATCTCACAAATCGATCCTCTACACATTAGGGGGGGTTTATATTAATTTAAATATATGCAGCCAATCTAACTACAGTATTAGACTACATACATTGAAGAGGTTCCTTATCTTATAGTACAGCAGGTTAGTCCACCAGGTATAACTAGGGTGTAGACACCACATTTTCCCTCTTTGAGGTAGCTTCCATCACCCTGGTAACTGATGTACAAAGCATGCTTCCTCGTCTTGACCTGTCAAAGGGCGCTAGCTGTAGAGCCAGATTCCTATATATGACAGGTATATCAGAGAAAACACTATACATGGAACAATGAAGACCTGGCTTAATTACCTTTAGTTTGAGCTATCTCGTGCTCTAACGGTTAACCCTACCCAATGACATTAATGGCCACTAATGATAGATAATGGGTTTCGGAAAGAACACTTAACTTGATTTGATGACAGCGTGTTGATAATGGTACACCTTTGGTTTCCATAACACTACGTCCAAGTAAAATTAACAGGAGCCGAATTGGCTCCCGTGAGCCTCTGGTCTAGTATAAACAATGGCTGCCCTCCCTCACCCTGACGCCTAGCTTACATTGTCCAGATGTCAATAAGTGATAGAAGGGTCACATTTACTCTACTTTAATATTGATAATTAAGTTAATTTATATGAGATGTTTTTATGATGGTAAAGTCAAAAGACTAATGTATTTAAGAATAATTCCCACCATAATAGGTGGTGATTTATAATAGTATGTGGTGATGATATCCCGTTTTCTATAGACGGTAATTCCACTACAAGTTACGTTTTCTATGGGTAACTTGTTTATACAATACAGCTCTTATCTGTCTGTATGATATATTAAATGGTGTCTGATTTTCCGACAACTCTCCCAGGAAGGTCTGTGTGGCTTTACCTCTTTATAGCCACTACGTTAATAGTTGCCACCATTCAGGCACTGATACTGATCGGATGGCTAAGGGTACACTTTTATATAGGTCCGTGCTGTCTTTACCACTCTCCAGGCAATAAGGACTTTTATAGAGAACATAGTGTTCCCTAGGTGGTACTATGATAACCTTCGTGTATGCTCGTAGAGAAATATTATAAATAGAGGCACACTTAAACACAATGATAAAAGTGTGAATTTACTGATGCAAATTACATGAACACACATACAATCACAAGTAATACATGAATATGAAAATAAGGATAATAAGTCTGGAGATCGTCAGCCTCTTCTTCCACGACCTCCAACACTCCTTCAACTGGGCAGAAAGACAGGAGTCCCACACTCTCTCACAGGAGGGTCTCTTCACCACGTCGGCGCCTCTTCACTGTCCTGCCATCCATGCACACTGTCCCCTCTGACAGTCCTGGACACAAGCTGCCTTGCAGCCTGTTCTACTACTAAAGTATTAATGTCCTATTGCCACATACATAAGTAAATATTGTTGCCTAACTAGCCTACTCACACAAGGGGTAATGGGAGGGAAAATGATCTACCTTACATTCCTGGCTCACGACGCCTGTCCCTCGATGGTGTGAGGTTCCCACGCTTCCTGAGTCGATCCTTCACGATCCAGGAACGTTCCACAGGTCCTCAGGTGTCGTGGAGCCTTCGCGTCGTCGCCGTTCCAATCCCTGAGATTCAGCTGCCCCAATCCTGGTTCATCAATGGGCGCTGAGCTAATCACTATTTTCCCACACTCGCCCCTTCCACAAGGCGTTGCTCCTTGTCCTAGGCACGGTGTCGTCCTTCCAAAACCCTCAGTAGATGTGACCCAGTCACAGCTAGGCTTGCCCGCTACACCTTTTCAGGCCCCCAACGTCCAGCGTCGCCGCCCAGCGTCGTCGCCGAATATTTTCCAAGTTTGGCCCTCTTTCGCTCAATAAACTTGGTTCCTTTTTGCTTCCCAGAAGTGCGGGGTCTCCAATATATCCGATGGGCTGCGATAGCCTGCACTAATCCACTAAGAAAGGCTTGTAGAGCCTCTAATCCTTGAGAGCAGACCGAGGTGCGTCCTGTCGCTTCCAAGGTCGGGTCAACTCTGACGTTGGCGCCGCCCGGGGCACTCGGTGACGTCATGGCAGGCCCTGATTGGTCGCCCGCGACCTAAGTCGGCCATTCCGCGATCGGCTAGTGTCCCTTCCAAAAGGTCATATCTGCATTAGGGGATACTCTTTCATTTTATATCAGGGCGCCAATTTCCCCTTATTTACAACTTATAATGTAACGTTCTCCCTTAACTGGCAGCCAGTCTGGTCGCCACATATATCATTAGACTCCCTGAACCTCAGAGAATCAGTAGGGAGAGCTGATATGACTCTTAAAGCAGGCAAACGAAAGAGATAGGAGAGGGCACCGTAACACCTTGCTGTCCAGGACTTGAGACCATAGCGTTCCCAGCTCGATTCTACAGCTGGCACGTCTGCATACTTCTCTTCTTTTGGAGATATATCACTAGGGGTTCCTTTCTGACGGGAGCTCAAATGGAGTGCGGCTTTCCCCTGCGATGTTTGGTGCTCAAGTGAGCTCAAAGCCCTCCAGAAGCTAGCATCATGCCTTCAGCAAATTATCTACATCTCCTAACCAGTCATTTATCTATTTTCTTATTCACTGCCCATAATCTTAAATTGTTCATTAAATCCAACAAACTATTTTACATCTGTGTTATCGCCTCTATATTTCCTATACCTTCTAGTTAGGTCAGGCTTGTTGAATAACTCTCAAGGGGGAGACTCGTTTCTCCTGTAGGCTGAGATCATAACACTCCCCTCCCCTTATTTTTGAGAGTTATTCCAGTGGCAAAGCTCGGGATAATACATCCACCACCACACTGTCTCGTTCTTCAACCGATTGGTTCGACCGGTTGATCTGCTTACATACTCCCTTAGGAGACTACAATTAGTTCGTTGCTCCTTGCAACATCTGACTCACAACTCGCCCGAAACATGATCTTCTCACAAACGATCTGACTTCTCTGGCACCTCTTGGCTAGGCTGTCCTCCTTGGACGCCTGCACTCCATCGGTCCACTCTACCTATTGTTTCCACCCTCCGTTTTCTCGTCTTCTTCTCTTCTCGTCCAGAGTCAGACATCTACTGTCTGTACCTCCTCTGTCGTCTTCACACTTCCATCTACTGTCATTATACTTCCGTCTCCTGTCATTATACTTCACTCCCTCGTCTTCATCGACGATCCTCGGCTTCAGGGGACAGATTTGGTGTGATATCAACTCCTAAATCTTTCTCTCTGTCCGTTTCATTAAGTACCTCATTTCCAATTCTGTATCCTGTGTCTGGCATCCTTTTTCACCGCCTAGTTTCATTACTGTGCATTTACTCGGGTTGAAGTTTAGCAGTCAATTGTTGGATTCTTCATTCAGTCTGTCTAGCTCATCTTGTAGCCTCCTACTATCATCTTCTTTTTCAATCATCTTCATAAGTTTTGCATCATCAGCCAACATTGAGAGAAACGAGTCTATACCCTCTGGGAGATCATTTACATATATCAGAAACAGTATAGGTACTAGGACTGACCCCTGCGGGACTCCACTTGTAACGTCTCGCCAATCTGAGACCTCACCCCTCACATTGACTCGTTGTCTCCTGTTTCTTAGGTACTTCTTTATCCAATGGGGTACCTTCCCTTTCAATCCAGCCTGCTGTTACGTACCCTTATAAGATACGTAAGTAAATATATTAATATGTACATTTATAATTGTATGTAAATTACAAGCATGTATATTGTTATACTTATATGTTCTATGCAAATGCACATTCATGTTACAGTGTTGGCGTTAGGCCCAACGTATCGTGGGAATGATTGTTTATTTCTTTGTGTGATCAGTTTCCCACGGGAACTAATGATTTATATGTGATCATAAGTGGGTAACAGAGTGAAATAATAATTGAGTGAACTGTATCTGGCAAATTGTCGTGGGATCGTCCGTTGCTGGGGTGTGCATGCCATTATTTCCTTCTGTATGCATATTTTAATTACTATGTAAAGAACACGTACTTTAGTTTTTGTATATCAATATGTACTAATTATTCATTAAGTTAGTTTAAGATTACTCTTGTCACAATGTAGTGCTCCATTGTTGAAATAATAAATATTGTAACTTTGGCAATTCATTCGCGGGGCAAGGCAATCTGTTTTTTGACTCGCATTTTGTTGTTCAGTAGCTGGACGGGAACCAGGGAGATAACATCTTGGAGTTAAGTCATTCAATTGTTCTGTCATAGCCATATATATATTAATATTGATTTAATGTCTGGAAGTTACAGTGATATTTTTAATGTGATATATTGTGACCATATAATCATCTGTTTGCTTTTGAGATTTATTTAATATAATTTTATATATATACTTATTGTCTTTATTCTTCAGTCCTATGAAGATTCTATTTTTGTGCTCATTACTTATTAAGGGGTTATACTGGTGATTCGCTATTGAGAACAGCAGTTGTGTCGTATCCCTAGACGTATAAAAGTTGGCTGCTGTAGGATCACGAGCCGTAACGTACGATAGGTAACAAAGAGTTATGGGGGCCTGTGCCGGGAAATATTGTCCCACTTTAACTTAACTATGCTAATCTAACCTTGCCTTCCTAGGTACCAGTGTGTCAAGTGTCTCTGTGTGTTTCTTAAGAACTATTCCATGTGCCAAGCAAGCCTTCCTGTGTGTCAAGTAACAACGTTTCACGATTTTGAGGTAAGTCATCCTATATATTTTGTTTGTGCAGTGAGGCCAAGCGAATTTTCAGTGTGGTGACAATTTTACAGTGAAGTGTAGTGCAGTGCCATTGTGTTAATTATTTTTGTGAATCAAGTGCCAAGTGTTAGTAACGATGGAGGAGAAAGTTGCAGCGTTGGTGGCTCACCCAGACTTTGAAGGGATTCAGAACCTTAAAAAGACTGAGTTAATACAAATGGCAAATCATTTGGATTTGACCGCCAGCAATAGAATGGTTAAAGCCCAAATATTGAAAGTCATTGTGACGCATTTTGTTGAGAATGGGGAGTTAGAGGAAGAAATTCTAGAGGAGTTAAGAGAGGAGTCGAGTGATCAGATGACGTTAAAGCGTCTTGAGTTAGAAGCGCAAATAGCCAATGCTAAGCTTGAAGCTCAAAGGGAACAACAAATATTAGAGGCTGAAGCTCGTCAAAGAGAGATTGAAGCTCAACAGCAACAGAAAATATTAGAGGCTGAAGCTCAGCAAAGGGAGCTAGAGACTAGGCGTTTAGAAATTGCGGTACAGTTGCAAATAGAAGCCACAAAGAAGCAACAAGCCGAGGAACAAACTAGGCAATTAGAGATTCAACAACAAATGGCTGACACTAACTTCAGGCTTGAATCACAGCGTATGGCAGCTGGGCATGGAAATACTAGTAATGTTTCAATAAATAGTGATAATAATCCCATCAGGATGAATAAGTATATAGAGTTGCCCAAGTTCAATGAGGAAGATCCTGAGGTTTTCTTTGCACATTTTTATAAAATTGCCATCAGTATGAACTGGCCAAGGGATCAGTGGGTAGCCATTATGCAGTCTCAATTTAAGGGGCGTAGTCAGGAGGTTTTCACAACCCTACCTGACGCTCATAGTTTTGATTATGACTTTGTAAAGAAAAGCATCCTCAATGCATACCAGTTAAATCCAGAGGCACACAGGCAAAAGTTCAGGAACCTAAGGAGAATCAGGGATCAGACAATAGCAGATTTTACTCGTCAGAAGACGAATTTTTGCAACAGATGGTTAAAGTCACTTGCAGTCACTGATTTTGATGCTCTAAAGAATCTTCTTATAATGGAAGAAGTATTGTCATGTCTTCCAGACCAGTTGTCTACTTTTATGGCAGAACAAAAGAATGTAACAGATATTGATGAGCTGTCAAAGCTCGCGGATGAGCATGAGTTGCTGACTAAGGCCCCGTTTACGGCCACTTCACCTAAGTCTAGTCGTAGAGTAAATTTCAATGCTCACCGTACTCCTTATCAGTATAAGTCTCCTCCTGGTGCGACAGTTACTCCCGTGAACTCTTCTCTTACTAACCCTAAGATGGTTACTCCATTGCCAGGATCATCTAAGCCTAGTAATGCTAATTCTAAACCGGCAGTTGGTTCTACCAGTGTGTCCACTGTCAAACATTGTACCCATTGTAAGAGAAGGGGGCATGTGATTTCTTCATGTTTTAGTTTGCATCCTGAACTCCGACCAACTGGTCTTATTATGAGTAAAGGAGTGCAACCTATTAATTCTTCATGTATTACAGTCAGTCCCAATTGGATGGCTGAATTCAAACCCTATATTTCCACAGGTACCTTATTATGTACTAATGGTAGACATAAGACTGTTCAATTACTCCGTGATACTGGAGCTTCACAGTCTCTTATTACCCAGAAGGTACTTGATGATGTTGACACCCGAGATCTGGGTGAAGTTGTGCTTCTCCAGGGTATTGCCGGTAGTGTGCAACCAGTGTCCTTATTGCAAGTTAACCTTGATTCTAAATATACTTCAGGATGGTGTAATGTTGGTGTAAGTAAACAACTGCCCATTCCTGGGGTAGACATTATTCTAGGTAATGATTTTGGCAACCAAATGGTTGTAGGGCCCAAGTGTCCCATCATGTTAACTAAACCCCATAATGTATTAGCTCAACCAGTAGCAGATGATGATATTATTTACCCTGCTTGTGTTGTAACTAGATCCATGGGAAAAACAGGTGAGAGTAATCCTGTCTTCACTGAGGTTGCTGTTCCCAAGACCAGGACCCCTTCAGTAAAGGAGTGGGAGGTGGATCTTGAGGATTCTTTTATGACTCGACTGGATGATGAGAGTGAGGCCGTAGTAGAAGCCCCGCCGAACCTAAATCACAAGGAAAGTGAAGGTGAGGAGGCTGAACTATCTGTACCTTGCCCGCTTGTCTCCAGTGCGCCAGTTGTCGAGAGTGAGGCCGAAGTAGCTATGACTCCATTTTATTCTGATCAATCGGGAAAAGAGATCAAGCTACTAGGTTCTTGCCCGCTCGCTGCTGAGTCTGAGTCATTGCCCTTAAGTGTTGTACAGACTACTGATCCTAGTTTAAGTAAGTGTATTTCTGAGGCTCCTGATAATATTGATGCATTGGAGGAAGGGACGGGTTTCTTCTTCAAGGATCGACTTCTGATGAGAAGGTGGAGACCCAAGGGAACTCCCTCTTCAGAGGATTGTGAGATTAGAACCCAACTCGTTGTCCCCAATGATTATCGTAGGCAGGTCCTGCAGGCTGCACATGATGATCCCATGGGAGGTCATCAAGGTATCACGAATATGTACCATAAGATAAGTAAATATTTTTTCTGGCCAAAGTTAAAGAAAGACGTGGTCAGATATTGTCATAACTGTATACCCTGTCAAATTGTTGGTAAACCAAATCAATCTGTACCTAGAGCACCATTGCAACCTATTGTAGTTCCTGATGAACCATTTACTCATGTTGTAATTGATTGTGTGGGTCCTTTACCTAAGACTAAATCGGGTAACATGTTTTTGTTCACTCTCATGTGTATGACTACTAGATTTCCTGAAGCTTATGCTCTGCGGAATACCAAGGCTCATAATCTCATCAAGTGTCTTGAAAGATTCTTTTCGTTGTTTGGAATGCCTAGAGTTATTCAGAGTGATAATGGGGGAATTTTGTTTCTAAAGTTTTCAGAACTTTTTGCGAATCCCGAGGGATTCGGCACAAATTGTCCAGTCCATATCATCCACAAAGCCAAGGTGGACTTGAACGTTTCCACCAGACTTTGAAACAAATGCTGAAGACAACCGGAGAAACTCATCCACGTAATTGGGATGAGAATCTCCCCTTTGTGTTGTTTGCTGCTAGAGAAGGGCTACAAGAGTCATTGGGCTGTTCACCCTTTGAACTAGTGTTTGGTCACCAAGTAAGAGGTCCTCTTAAAATGCTACAAGAAAAGTTGTTGGGAGATGTCTCTGTTCATCAGAGTGGATTGTACTTGAGTGAGGTCAAGGCTAAGTTGTGTCGGGCTCGTGAGTTGGCGAAAGAACATCTGGGAAGGACTCAACAAGCCATGAGAGTACGATATGACAAGAAGTTCAAAGCTAAGCTAAGGTCGTTTGATGTCGGAGATTTGGTGTTGGTGTTGAAACCTCGTATGGGGACTTCCATGTCCCATAAGTTCGCAGGACCCTACCAAGTGGTAGACAAGGTGGGAGACCTAACCTATAAACTAATTAACCCTAATCTTTCAGAACCCCACATGAATGTACACATTAACAGATTAAAAGCTTATGTTGGACCTGGTGTAGTAGCTTGTTTTAGTCGGGAAGAGTTACCACCTGAGGATAATTGTAGTGAGAGACATGATGTTAATATCCAACTTCTCAGTTCCAGTTCCAATGGCAGGGAGATGCTATGTCATTTACAGGAGGAACAACGTGATGAGTTCCAGGTTCTGCTGGACAACCATACATCTCTGTTTGGGGAGGTTCCTACCCAGACCCACCTCATCACACACGACATTCAGCTCCTGGACAGCACCCCCATTCGACAACATCCGTACCGAGTGAATCCCGAAAAGAGGAAAATTATGCAAGCAGAAGTGGAATATCTGCTCCAGCATGATTTCATTCGGCCAAGTCAAAGTACTTGGAGCTCTCCGTGTTTGTTAGTGCCAAAACCAGATGGAACCTGGAGATTGTGCGTGGATTACAGGAAACTGAACAAGAACACTACAGTGGACGTTTTTCCTTTACCCTTGTTGGAAGAATGTATAGAGTCCATAGGTCATGCCGAATATGTAAGTAAGCTTGATTTGTCAAAAGGGTATTATCAAATTCCATTAACAGAGTATGCTAGAGAGGTTACTGCTTTTGTTACACCTGATGGTGCGTATGAATTTAATGTCATGCCATTCGGTTTGAGAAATGCACCTGCTACTTTTCAAAGATTCATGAATTTCTTACTCAAGGATGTGCCAGATTGTAGGGCCTACCTTGATGACATTGTTTTGTACAGTAAGAATTGGGCAGATCATCTCTTAGGCCTTAAGAACTTGTTTACAGTGTTGGAAAACGCAAAGTTAACCATAAACATGAATAAGTGTAGTTGGGCAAAAGGTACGATAACTTATCTTGGACACGAGGTAGGACAAGGTAAGATTATCCCCTTACAAGATAAGATTCAAGCCATTGTGGACTACCCAGTGTTGACCAATAAGAAAGGAGTCCAACGGTTTATTGGTATGTGTGCATACTATAGGCGTTATTGTAGAAATTTTTCAACAGTAGCTGCTCCTTTGACAAACTTGTTACGCAAGCAAGTAAAGTTTCAGTGGACACAAGATTGTCAGAATGCTTTTCAGAACCTAAAGGGCATATTGTCCACCTCACCTATTCTTGCTAGTCCCCAATTTGATAAACCATTTATATTACACATTGATGCGTCAGATGTTGGAATAGGTGCTGTGCTTATTCAAGTTGGTTTAGACAAGATTGAGCATCCTGTGTATTATTATTCTAGAAAATTTAATGCAGCTCAGAGAAATTATTCCGTGGTAGAAAAGGAGGCGTTAGGTCTTATATTGTCAATCAAGAAGTTTGAGATTTACCTATCAGGAAATAAAGTGTTAGTATTTACAGACCACAACCCCCTTATCTTTATAAATATGATGAAAGTCAAGAACCAACGAATTCTGCGCTGGTCATTGTTTTTGCAGGAATTTAATGTAGAAATCAAACATATTCCAGGCAGACAAAATGTTATTGCTGATGCTTTGTCAAGAAGTTTTGATGTACCATAAATGAAATGTTTCTTTTTACTTAACATTTTTACTTCTGAAAAAATGCCATTGATCTTCAATCCATTGCATTTTTTTTCTTGGAGGTGGAAGTGTTACGTACCCTTATAAGATACGTAAGTAAATATATTAATATGTACATTTATAATTGTATGTAAATTACAAGCATGTATATTGTTATACTTATATGTTCTATGCAAATGCACATTCATGTTACAGTGTTGGCGTTAGGCCCAACGTATCGTGGGAATGATTGTTTATTTCTTTGTGTGATCAGTTTCCCACGGGAACTAATGATTTATATGTGATCATAAGTGGGTAACAGAGTGAAATAATAATTGAGTGAACTGTATCTGGCAAATTGTCGTGGGATCGTCCGTTGCTGGGGTGTGCATGCCATTATTTCCTTCTGTATGCATATTTTAATTACTATGTAAAGAACACGTACTTTAGTTTTGTATATCAATATGTACTAATTATTCATTAAGTTAGTTTAAGATTACTCTTGTCACAATGTAGTGCTCCATTGTTGAAATAATAAATATTGTAACTTTGGCAATTCATTCGCGGGGCAAGGCAATCTGTTTTTTGACTCGCATTTTGTTGTTCAGTAGCTGGACGGGAACCAGGGAGATAACATCTTGGAGTTAAGTCATTCAATTGTTCTGTCATAGCCATATATATATTAATATTGATTTAATGTCTGGAAGTTACAGTGATATTTTTAATGTGATATATTGTGACCATATAATCATCTGTTTGCTTTTGAGATTTATTTAATATAATTTTATATATATACTTATTGTCTTTATTCTTCAGTCCTATGAAGATTCTATTTTTGTGCTCATTACTTATTAAGGGGTTATACTGGTGATTCGCTATTGAGGACAGCAGTTGTGTCGTATCCCTAGACGTATAAAAGTTGGCTGCTGTAGGATCACGAGCCGTAACGTACGATAGGTAACACCTGCTTCTCCAGCTTTTTCACTAGCCTCTTGTGTAGTACTGTATCAAAGACTTTCTGGCAATCCACAAATATGCAACCTGCCCACCCTTCTCTTTCGTGACTGATTTTTGTTGATTGGTCGTAAAATTCAAGTAACCCTGTGAGGCAGGACTTGCTATCCCTGAACCCATGTTGATGCTGTGTTATAAAGTTCCTTCGCTCCAGATGTTCCACTCGCTTTCTTCGCACAATTTTCTCCATCAGCTTGCATGGTATGCAGGTTAGGGTTAAGAAATCTGGCCTGTAGTTCAGAGCCTCCTGTCTATTCCCTTTCTTGTATATCGGGACTACGTTAGCTGCTTTCCAAATTTCTGGCAGTTCCCTTGTTGCCAGTGATTTGTTATACACTATGGAGAGTGGCTGGCACAGTTCTTCTGCTCTTTCCTTTAGTATCCAAGTGGAGATTCCATCTGGGCCTATAGCCTTTGTCACATCCAACTCTAGTAAACACTTCCTTACTTCCTTACTTCCCCACTGGTAATCTTACTCTCTTCCAGTGGTTCCTAGTTTACTAATTCCCTCCCTTATCTCTGGAATTTCTCCTTGTTCTAAGGTGAAGACCTCCTGGAATTTGTTATTCAGTTCCTCACACACTTCCTTGTCGTTTGTAGTGAATCCTTCCGCCCCTATCCTTAATTTCATAACCTGTTCCTTTACTCTTGTTTTTCTCCAGATGTGGCTGTGCAGCCATTTAGGCTGAGTCTTTGCCTTGCTGGCGATGTCATTTCCGTATTGTCTTTCTGCCTCTCTTCTCATCCTGACATATTCATTCCTGGCACTCTGGTATCTTTCTCTGCTCTCAAGTGTCCTGTTATTCCTATAGTTTTCCTCGACCTTTTACTTTGCTTCTTAGCTAGCCTACATCTCTGATTAAACCATGGGTTTCTCATCCTCATTTCACTGTTCTCCTTTTGGACTGGAACAATCTTGTTTACTGTTGTGTGTGTGTGTGTGTGTGTGTGTGTGTGTGTGTGTGTGTGTGTGTGTGTGTGTGTGTGTGTGTGTGTGTGTGTGTGTGTGTGTGTGTACTCACCTATTTGTGCTTGCGGCATCGAGCATTGACTCTTGGATCCCGCCTTTCCAGATATCGGTTATTTACAGCAATGACTCCTGTCCCATTTCCCTATCATACCTAGTTTTAAAAGTATGAATAGTATTTGCTTCCACAACTTGTTTCCCAAGTGCATTCCATTTTTCCACTACTCTCACGCTAAAAGAAAACTTCCTTACATCTCTGTGACTCATCTGAGTTTCCAGTTTCCACCCATGTCCCCTCGTTCTGTTATTATTACGTGTGAACATTTCATCTATTTCCACTTTGTCAATTCCCCTGAGTATTTTATATGTCTCTATCATATCTCCTCTCTCCCTTCTTTTCTCTAGTGTCGTAAGGTTCAGTTCCTGCAGACGCTCTTCATATCCCATCCCTCGTAACTCTGGGACTAGCCTCGTCGCAAACCTCTGAACCTTCTCCAGTTTCCTTATGTGTTTTTTCAGGTGGGGGCTCCATGATGGTGCGGAATTCTCTAAGATGGGTCTCACGTAGGCAGTGTAAAGCGCCCTAAAAGCCTCCTCGTTTAGGTTTCTGAATGAAGTTCTAATTTTCGCCAGTGTAGAGTACGCTGCTGTCGTTATCCTATTTATATGTGCCTCAGGATTTAGATTAGGTGTCACATCCACTCCCAGGTCCCTTTCTCGAATCGTTACAGGTAGGCTGTTCCCCTTCATTGTGTACTGTCCCTTTGGTCTTCTATCACCTGATCCCATTTCCATAACTTTACATTTACTGGTGTTAAACTCCAGTAGCCATTTCCCTGACCATCTCTGCAACCTGTTTAAGTCTTCTTGGAGGATCCTACAATCCTCGTCTGTCACAACTCTTCTCATTAATTTTGTGTCATCCGCAAACATTGACATGTATGATTCCACTCCTGTAAACATATCATTTACGTAAATTAGAAAGAGGATTGGTCCCAGCACCGATCCTTGAGGTACTCCACTTGTTACTGTTCGCCAGTCCGACTTCTCGCCCCTTACCATTACCTTCTGGCTCCTTCCTGTTAGGTAGTTCTTCACCAATACTATGGCCTTTCCGCTTACTCCTGCCTGCCTCTCAAGTTTGTATAGCAGTCTCATGTGCGGTACTGTATCAAAGGCCTTTTGGCAGTCAAGAAATATGCAGTCTGCCCAGCCTTCTCTGTCCTGCCTTATCCTTGTTACTTTATCATAGAATTTTAAAAGGTTTGTTAGGCATGATTTCCCTGCCCAGAACCCATGTTGGTGCTTGTTTACAAACCCAATGCTCTCCAGGTGCTCAACAAGTCTTAGCCTAATTATTCTTTCAAGTATTTTGCAGGGGATGCTTGTCAGTGATACGAGTCTGTAGTTAAGTGCCTCCTCCCTATCACCTTTCTTGAAAATCGGTACGACATTTGCCTCCTTCCAGCAACTGGGCAATTCTCCCGACATAAGTGACTCATTAAAGATCATTGCCAGAGGCACGCTGAGAGCCTGCGCTGCCTCTTTAAGTATCCACGGTGATACTTTGTCTGGTCCAACAGCTTTATTTGCATCCAGTGTTGTCAACTGTTTCATTACCTCCTCTGCTGTCACCTCTATATCTGATAGTCTTTCATCTAGTGTAATCGCTTCTAACAATGGGAACTGCTCAGGCTCGGTTGTGAACACTTCATGGAATTTTGCATTCAGTACCTCGCAGATTTCCTTGTCGCTGTCTGTATATGCCCCTTCTGTTTTCCTCAGTCTTGTCACTTGGTCATTTACCGACATCTTCCTTCTTATATGGCTATGTAGTAATTTAGGTTGCTTTTTCGCTTTGACTGCAATATCATTCTCATAATTTCTTTCCGACACTCGTCTTATGTTAATGTAATCATTCCTAGCTCTGCTACATCTAATCCTGTTGTCCTCTGTCCTTTGTCTTCTGTACTTCCTCCACTCCCTCTTGCTTCTCACCTTTGCTTCCTGACACTGTCTATTAAACCATGGGTTATTATATTCCCTCCTGCTTTTTTCCTTTATTGTTGGAATAAATCTCTCTTCAGCCTCCTTGCATTTCAATATGACTTGGTTCATCATACCTTGCACTGTTTTTCCTCTAAGTTCTTCCTCCCACTGCACTTCTCCCAGGTAGTCCCTTATCCTTCTGTAGTCCCCTTTTCTGTAATCAAGTCTCCTTTCCCGGACCTCTTGTCCTTTGGTCACAATTTTAAGCTCCATCATGTAGTCAAAGACTAGGACACAATGGTCACTGGCTCCTAGTGGTATTTCATGTTCCAACTGCTCGATGTCTTCTACATTCTGGGTGAAAATGAGATCTAATAGGCTGGGCGTATCCCCTCCTCTTTCCCTAGTATCTTCCTTCACATGCTGTGTTAGGAAATTCCTGTCAATAACGTCTACCAGCTTCGCTCCCCAGGTCTCCTCCCCGCCATGGGGATTCCTCGTTTCCCAATCTATCTCTCCGTGATTTAGGTCCCCCATGACCAGCAGCTTCGCTCTCATTCTATGCGCTATAGTTGCTGCCCTCTGCAGTTCATCTATACATGTCTTGTTGCTGTCCTCGTACTCCTGCCTGGGCCTTCTACTGTTTGGTGGGGGATTGTAGAGTATCAAGATTACAATCTTCTTCCCATCCACTGTCAGAGTTCCATGTATGAAGCTCGTGCTTTCATTGGTACCCGGATTTTCCAGCTCATCAAACTTCCATTTCCGCTTTATTAGGAGTGCCACTCCTCCTCCCTGTCTCTGTGTCCTTTCTTTTCTTATCACCTGGTACCCCTCTGGAAAGATTGCATCCGAGATCATGCCATTTATTTTAGTTTCCACTATTGCCACTATGTCTGGGTCTGCCTCACTAACTCTTTCTTTTATCTCTTCTGCTTTATTGGCTACCCCATCAGCATTGGTGTACCAAACCTTGAGACTCTTCTTGGAAACTCGGGTGTCAGAGTTCCCCCTTTCACCGGGGGTCTGGGGGGGACTGGGGGGTGTCTGGGGGGCGAGTGGGGGCTGTGGGGGTGAATGGGGGGGTGCTAGGGGGGTGCCTGGGAGTGCCTGGTAGGCAAATGGGGTCTGGGCATCTACGGGGGTAGGAAGGGCATAATAGGTCTGAAAGTTAGGGGTCTGAAAAGCATAGGGGGGTTGAGAAATAGAGTGAGACTGAGAGTCAGATAGAGGTTGAGAGGTTGGGGGGAGAGGGATATTGAGGGCAGAGGGCTGATAGGAGAATGGAGCATGGGTGCTGGGGGTGGAAGAGAGGGTGTATTAGTTAAGGGGGAATCGGGGGTAGGTGGGGGTTTGGGGTAGAAGAGGGGAAGAGGGAGATGGGGGAAGGTGTTAGGGGGTCACAAGATGAGGAGGTTAAATGTGGGCTGGAGGTGCATAGGAGGGGTGAGGGTTGGGTGGGGTTTGGGGGTGAGTGTAAGAGGGGTGCAGTGGAAGCTGGGATGGAGTAGATGGAATTGAAGGCAATGGGGTAGAAGGGGCAGGGGAGTAGGAAGGGGTAGTAGGGGAGGGGGGATGGGAAGGTGGGTTTGGGGAGGGCATGGCTTGACCCATTGGGGTCGTTGACAGGTGTGATGTAGCAGGGACAGGGGAATCGTTGGGGAGGTGCAAATGTGGAAGGGACAGGGGGGTTTTGTGGGGGATGAAGCAGGGGGGTTTTGGGGGGGCTGAGGCAGGGGGGAGGTATAGGAGGGCTGAGTTGGGGAGGATGCGACCTGGGAGGTGACCTGGAATGTGACCTGGGAGGTGACCTGGGATGTGACCTGGGAGGTGAGACTACCTGAGAGGCTAGTTCGGTGTCGTGCATGCCATCTATTCTTGTGGGCTATTTGCTCATCTTTCGTCATAAACCTCTCTATAAACACATTGTAATGGGTTTCACTTCCTCTGAGTAAATGCTTGTTCCTCATTATGTACTCCACAGCCTCCTCATTGGAGAATTGCACCAGAACAGGTCTATTCTTGGTACAATTGTAATGTCCAGCCTCGTGTTCTGCCATTCCTGCTCAAAAAAATCTCAATATCTCATGCAATTCATATTTTTCAGTCTCTATTCTCTCTTGTCTTGTTGGTGCCCCAGATTCGAATAATCCATGTATTATAATAGACCGTCTCCTCAGTAATTCATTGTCATGCTGGTAGCCTGTCCCCTGGCGATTCTCCATCCCAACCGCAGTCACTAACCCATCCCCCACTAATCCTCTGTCCTTAGCCATGCTGTTAATCCTTCCCAATTCATTTGTGATCCGAGCACATTCCCTCTCCCAGTCCTCTCTTCCCTTCCTAATCTCTTCCTGAATATAGAGCATAAGTTCTTGTTTTTGCCTCTCTACCGCATCCTGTATTTGCTGAAATAACTTGCTTTTAATCCCTTGGATTAGATCCTCCATCCAATCGCTCCTTCTCTCTACAAATTTCCCTATTAATTTTTCTATAAATCTGTCCTCATCCCTGCTAGTGATTGACCTTGAACCCCTTCCTGATCTTGTCATTGCAGTAACAACCTAGCCAAAAAGGCGCTCCTCAATACCTTGCACAATCTGCAGCATAAACAGGCGAGAAAGTACTCCACGCGGCTGGTCAAGATGTGAGGTCGCTGCATCCCGCGTCACAGCTGGTGAGGTCACTAGTGGTGAGTTCACTCCGGCTCCATAATTTCACAATACCTCGATGTACTCAACACTTATTTTCAGTAGTGCTGTTTCTACTGTTTTTCTTCACTTTTTTGTGGTTTGAGTGAGCTTACTAGCTATTCAATCACTCACATACACTCATATACGCATATACACTGATTATTCCCCCCAATTCACTAGCTACGCAAGAGCTTCCCAGACCCTTCTGACCTCCGCGGCTGTCTGACCTTGTGTGTGTGTGTGTTTGTGTGTGTGTGTGTGTGTGTGTGTGTACTCACCTAATTGTACTCACCTAGTTGTGCTTGCGGGGGTTGAGCTCTGGCTCTTTGGTCCCGCCTCTCAACTGTCAATCAACTGGTGTACAGATTCCTGAGCCTACTGGGCTCTATCATATCTACATTTAAAACTGTGTATGGAGTCAGCCTCCACCACATCACTTCCTAGTGCATTCCATTTACTAACTACTCTGACACTGAAAAAGTTCTTTCTAACGTCCCTGTGGCTCATTTGGGTACTCAGTTTCCACCTGTGTCCCCTTGTTCGCGTCCCACCAGTGTTGAATAGTTCATCCTTGTTTACCCGGTCGATTCCCCTGAGGATTTTGTAGGTTGTGATCATGTCCCCCCTTACTCTTCTGTCTTCCAGTGTCGTAAGGTGCATTTCCCGCAGCCTTTCCTCATAACTCATGCCTCTTAGTTCTGGGACTAGTCTAGTAGCATACCTTTGGACTTTTTCCAGCTTCGTCTTGTGCTTGACAAGGTACGGGCTCCATGCTGGGGCCGCATACTCCAGGATTGGTCTTACATATGTGGTGTACAAGATTCTGAATGATTCCTTACACAGGTTCCTGAACGCTGTTCTGATGTTAGCCAGCCTCGCATATGCCGCAGACGTTATTCTCTTTATGTGGGCTTCAGGAGACAGGTTTGGTGTGATATCAACTCCTAGATCTTTCTCTCTGTCTGTTTCATTAAGTACTTCATCTCCTATTCTGTATCCTGTGCCTGGCCTCCTGTTTCCACTGCCTAGTTTCATTACTTTGCATTTACTCGGGTTGAACTTCAACAGCCATTTGTTGGACCATTCACTCAGTCTATCCAGGTCATCTTGTAGCCTCCTACTATCATCCTCTGTTTCAATCCTCCTCATAATTTTTGCATCGTCGGCAAACATTGAGAGGAACGAATCTATACCCTCTGGGAGATCATTTACATATACCAGAAACAGTATAGGTCCAAGGACTGACCCCTGCGGGACTCCACTTGTGACGTCTCGCCAATCTGAGACCTCACCCCTCACACAGACTCGTTGTCTCCTGTTGCTTAGGTACTCCTCTATCCACCGGAGTACCTTCCCTTTCACTCCAGCCTGCATCTCCAACTTTCGCACTAGCCTCTTGTGTGGCACTGTATCAAAGGCTTTCTGACAATCCAAAAATATGCAGTCTGCCCACCCTTCTCTTTCTTGCCTTATTTTTGTTGCCTGGTCGTAGAATTCAAGTAACCCTGTGAGGCAGGACCTGCCATCCCTGAACCCATGTTGATGCTGTGTTACAAAGTTCCTTCGCTCCAGATGCTCCACTAGTTTTTTTTCGCACAATCTTCTCCATCAGCTTGCATGGTATGCAGGTTAGGGACACTGGCCTGTAGTTCAGTGCCTCCTGTCTATCCCCTTTCTTGTATATCGGGACTACGTTAGCTGCTTTCCAAATATCTGGCAGTTCCCCTGTTGCCAGTGATTTGTTATACACTATGGAGAGTGGTAGGCACAGTTCTTCTGCTCCTTCCTTTAGTATCCAAGGGGAGATTCCATCTGGGCCTATAGCCTTTGTCACATCCAACTCTAGTAAACACTTCCTTACTTCCCCACTGGTAATCTCAAACTCTTCCAGTGGTTCCTGGTTAACTATTCCCTCACTTATCTCTGGAATTTCTCCTTGCTCTAAGGTGAAGACCTCCTGGAATTTCTTATTCAGTTCCTCACACACTTCCTTGTCGTTTGTAGTGAATCCTTCCGCCCCTATCCTTAATTTCATAACCTGTTCCTTTACTGTTGTTTTTCTCCTGATGTGGCTATGCAACAATTTAGGCTGAGTCTTTGCCTTGCTTGCGATGTCATTTTCGTATTGTCTTTCTGCCTCTCTTCTCATCCTGACATATTCATTCCTGGCATTCTGGTATCTTTCTCTGCTCTCCAGTGTCCTGTTATTCCTATAGTTTCTCCATGCCCTTTTACTTTGCTGCTTAGCTAGCCTACATCTCTGATTAAACCATGGGTTTCTCATCTTCATTTCTCTGTTTTCCTTTTGGACTGGGACAAACTTGTTTGCTGCGTCCTTGCACTTCTGCGTGATGTAATCCATCATATCTTGGGCCGTCTTTCCCCTGAGCTCTGTTTCCCATGCTATATCTGTTAGGAATTTTCTTATCCCCTCATAGTTTCCCTTTCGGTATGCTAACCTTTTGGTTTCGGTATCCCTCCTCGAGTTCAATAACCCTTCTTCAATCAAGTACTCAAACACCAGTACACTGTGGTCGCTCATTCCTACTGGGTCCTCAAAACCGATTTCTCTTATGTCGGAGTCGTTCAGAGTGAAGACTAGGTCGAGTCTCGCTGGTTCGTCATTGCCTCTCATCCTTGTGGGTTCTCTGACATGCTGGGTTAAAAAGTTTCTTGTCACCACCTCCAATAGTTTGGCTCTCCACGTATCCTCGCCTCCATGCAGTTCCTTGTTCTCCCAGTCAATCTTTCCGTGATTGAAGTCCCCATGATGAGCAGGTGGGATCTATTTCTACAGGCAGCAGAGGCTGCCCTCTCAATTATAGTGTTAACTGCCATGTTGTTGTTTTCATACTCTTGACTGGGTCTCCTGTCATTTGGTGGAGGGTTGTATATTACTGCTACTACTATTCTTGGTCCTCCCATTGTTATGGTGCCTGCTATGTAGTCTCTGAACTCCTCACAGCCCGGGATGGCCATCTCCTTAAAACTCCATTCCCTTCTCATGAGTAGGGCCACTCCGCCTCCTCCCCTACCTTCCCTCTCTTTCCTTATTACTGTGTACTCCTGGGGAAACATGGCATTCGTTATGATTCCAGAGAGTTTTGTTTCAGTGAGTCCGATTACATCTGGGTTAACTTCTTGTGCTCTTTCCCTTAGTTCACTTGTCTTGCTTGTGATCCCATCTATGTTCGAGTACATCACCCTGAAACTGACTCTCTTCTGCTTCTTTTCTGGGGGGGGACCTTTGGGATCTGGGGTGAGTGGGAGCTGGGGGGACCTGGCACGGGGAGATTGGTGGAGGAGGGAGGGCTTGGGGTGGTGGGGGAGAGGGGGAGGGTACAGGGGGTGGATAAGAGGGGGAGGGTAAGAGTGGGTGGGGGGGTGGGTAAGAGAGGGAGGGTTGGGGAAGCATGGGGGGAGGAGAGGCTGTGGGGGATAGGGGAGATGGGGGGCTTGGGGGGAGAGAAAAGGGTGGAGGGCTTGGGGGGCGTGGGGGAAAAGGGAGGGCTGAGGTGGGTGAGGAAGAGGGGAGGGTTTAGGGGAGTGGGGGAGAGGGGAAGACTTAGGTGGGGTGGGGGAGAGTGGGGGGCTTAGGGGGGAGGGGGGAAGGGAGGGCATGGGGGTGGGAGAGACGGGAAGGCATGTGGGAGAAGGGAGGGCATGGGGATGGGGGAGAAGGGAGGTCCTGGGGAGAGGGGTGAGGGGGAGAAGGGGGGTGAGTGGGGGGGAAGGGGGTGGGGGGGGTTAGGGTGCCCTAGGCGGGTACTTAGTGGGGGGCTGACAGGGGATGGGGCAGGTTGGGTGTCTGTTGGGTAGAATGTGGGGGTGGTGCCCCAATCCCTGTGGCTGTTGCACTGTTTGAGGAGGGTTCTCCACTTCCCTCTGGGATTGTAGGGTTCTGGGTTGTGGTACTCTGATTTCCTTCTCTCTCCCTGCGCTCCTTCCTCGCGTCTGCTGTCCGTATTCTCTCTTCCCTTGTCATATCCCTCTGCAGGAATATTTTTTTGAACTTCTATACACCTGCTAGACAACACTTCCTTGCTAACAGTTCCTCTTTCGCGATTTCGCTCATGAA
>NW_025553908.1:0-28888 GCF_020424385.1 Procambarus clarkii
TATATCTGACCACCGTGTTGTTGCTCCCGGTATTTTGTATGTCGTGATCATGTTTCTTTATTAGTCTATTCTCAAATAGCGTGATATTCAGCTCTTAAGGTCACTCATCACATCTTGGCTCTTAAAGTTTATATAGACTCTAGACTGGCGTCAAATACAGTTGTATAGTTTCCAAGCTTCATTCGTAGTGTGCTGTATTTTTGAAAGATTTATTCTTTGATGAAAGTCCGGATTTTTGTAGGCGTACGTACATTAACCTAGCTGTGTTTAATGTGACTGAGCTCCAGCTCCTGGCCCCAGCCTCTTATCATTTACCTAGCAGGTGTTATTAGTTCCTATAGGCCCCGTGACAGTATATTATATATTTTTAAATGCATGAATGTAGTCAGCTTCAACAACACCGCTATAAATGTGTGTGCATAAGTGAACCACATCTGACTAACAGGGGAAAGCGCCAAGTCATTATGACTATATAGCACTTAGAAGGGATGGGGATAAGGATTTGGGATGGGACGGGGGGGGAGGGAAGGAATGGTGCCCAACCACTTGGGCTAGACGGTAGAGCGACGGTCTCGCTTCATGCAGGTTGGCGTTCAATCCCCAGTCGTCCAAGTGGTTGTGCACCATTCCTTTCCCCCGTCACATCCCAAATCCTTATACCGATCCCTTCCCAGTGCTATATAGTCATAATGACTTGGCGCTTTCTTTTGATAGTTCCCTTCCCGTTTGCAGGCTTACAGCTTTTTTATGAACTCATGTTAAGCTTTATTTTCCTCTAAAACATGACCAGTCAATTGCTTTGAACCATGTGTCCGATTACTACTGGATGAACGGAAGCAAAAAATTAAGGATTGGTGCAAAGTCAATCCTCCCTGGACAGGGCTGGAACCCAGACAAAATTGTTCGCGAAGCGATAGGCGAATATGATACCAATGCACCAAAGGGATTACAATATTCTCACTTTTATGTAGTTGCATAGTGAGCCTCAGCTCTTCAACAAAACATTTCAGTCGCCAGTCGCCTATTGCAATGCCTCCCAACCCTCCTGCTTCATATCATACCTACTTCCTCTAAAACTATATATGGTGCCGAATACAAAGATCGCATTAACGTGATGTATCCGTGTACAGGTTTGAATCCTCTACATGGTTCCTATTGATTTTCCCTTATGTATGGAGTTATGAATGGAGTCTCAACTTCTTTGCCTTTCAGTTAATTGAACCTGATCACTTACACTGGAGAGGCGGCGTCTCCTTTCATCCACATGCCCCGAATGTAATTGTTAATCGGTTATTTAAATACGTTTTTCCTGTTTCTGCAAGATACCATAATTATGAACGCTTCAGTGGGTTTATGTTCTCAGGAAATATTTAATGGCCTTGAGAGAATGAGAAGATGGTTACAAGAATTTCTTGATTTTTTTCCTCCAATCAAATTCAGTCGCTCTCTTTCTTCACTCTATCTTGATTTTTCCATTTTTGCTCCCCCCCTCTCTCTCTCTCTCTCTCTCTCTCTCTCTCTCTCTCTCTCTCTCTCTCTACCTAAGACACAGTAATAATGATGGTGATGTTTCTAAAGAAAGTGTAAGCTTTGAGGTGTTATCTTACATCAGCTTATCTGAATCCTGACCTCAGCAACAGATGCATTTATTGACGATATTATTTGTTTTCTTAGGGATTTTTTAATATTGTTAGGTAAAGGGAAGAAGCTGGAACCAGCTTTCTATCAGAGCATTATTTTGCTTAGCTGCCTTGCCTTGGTTAGTACCAACGTGTAGAACAAATATGTTCCACACGTATCTCGAGGCCTCCTAGGAATAAATGTCATTGCTGAATAAGTAAAATTCTCAAGAATGGCATAATGTGTATGATCTGTTGATGACTGAGCGCCTTGTGCTGTGGTTTCCCAATTCCAGGTTATCAACAACGTTGGGCCAGGTGGGAACCACTAAAACACTTGCCTTTTACAAAGTGGTCATTCACCAACATCTCTATGGTTATCTTGAGGTTATCTTGAGATGATTTCGGGGCTTTAGTGTCCCCACGGCCCGGTCCTCGACCAGGCCTCCACCCCCAGGAAGCAGCCCGTGACAGCTGACTAACACTCAGGTACCTATTTTACTGCTAGGTAACAGGGGCATAGGGTGAAAGAAACTTTGCCCATTGTTTCTCGCCGGCGCCTGGGATCGAACCCAGGACCACAGGATCACAAGTCCAGTGTGCTGTCCGCTCGGCCGACCGGCTCCCCGGTGGTGTTGAAGGGGCTAATATACTGACCAATCTAATCATTTTCTTCTCTCTCTCTGCTCTTGTCTCTCACTATCTCTCTTTTAATATTTATTATAATATAACAAATTAGCCACATTCCTTCCCCCTTCCCGAGACTCAATGAGCAATATAAACATAATTCACGAATACTTCCGTTTTTGTACAACAATTTTCAGCTTAATTACCACAGTCTTGGAATTGACAAGAACGCCACCAGGTACATGGGAGGACAAGTGAGTACATAGGAATACATGGAATTTCATGAGAGTACATATGAGTACATGGGAGTATATTGTGATACTCTAGAGTACATTACAGCACATGGGGACTGCATTAACGTACTTGAGAATACTTGATGGTAATATAAGGTAATTATCAGGAGAAAACACTAAGCTACTACGACTATATAAATGAAGAAAGAAATATCCAATGATTTATTGTGTTTATACATTAGCTGTCTACACCGAACACTAATTTACTCTCGTTGAAATTAAATTAAACAGAAAATTCAATGTCAATTCAACGTAAAATTCAACAGGAAATTAAGAATGCCAATATTATTTCTGCTGCTACTGTTACTACTACTGTTGCTATTACCATTATGACCACAATTAGTCTTAGCAGTAGCACAACTGCTGCTGCTCCTACCACCATTACCAGCAAGTATTATTATAACTACTACTTTCAACACGATAGTCTAGTTAGTCTCTTGTACCATACCAATGAGTTCGTTGTCTGTCATGCATGACAAACAAGTTCATTTGGTGCTAATTCCAAAAAGTATCTATATGTAAACCACAGAAGACACATTCCGTTTTCTAAAGATCTATTTTGTATCTACTCTTAAACATTACACGACTCCCAAATGAGGAATGCCATAAAGCAAGAGAGAGACGAGAGAGATGAGAGAGAGAGGAGAGAGAGAAGAGAGAGAGAGGGAGAGAGAGAGGAGAGAGAGAGAGGAGAGAGGAGAGAGAGAGAGAGAGAGAGAGAGAGGAGAGCTGGAGAGAGAGCGAGGAGAGAGAAGAGAGGAGAGAGAGAGAGAGAGGGAGAGAGAGAGAGAGAGAGAGAGAGGAGAGAGAGAGAGAGAGAGAGAGAGAGAGACGAGAGAGTAGAGAGCGAGAGAGAGAGAGAGAGAGAGAGAGAGAGAGAGAGAGAGAGAGTATAGAGCAGAGAGAGAGAGAGAGAGAGAGAGAGAGGGAGAGAGAGAGGAGAGAGAGAGAGAAGAGAGAGAGAGAGAGAGAGAGAGAGAGAGGAGAGAGAGAGAGGAGAGAGAGAGAGAGAGAGAGAGAGAGAGAGAGAGAGAGAGAGAGAGAGAGAGAGAGAGAGAGAGAATTATGACAAAAAATGATAAACTATCCACCCAGCTCAGCAAGTATTCTTTATGTTATAAATGGTGTGGGTTCGAAAAATTCACGGATTTCTGTTTCGCGCGAACAAACACGGCAGAATCGAGCAAGTGTTTCAGACCCGTCGTACAGGCCCGTAGGTCATCAAAGGTCGACCTTACCATCTTGGGGGTTGTCCTCATTTTATCTGGCCTACCGTGGATTCTGTTATAACACAAATGGGTGGAAAAAAAGATTGGGGACTTTTAAGTGTTAAATATTTTTCCCTTATTTAGAACCCCCTTATCTTTTCTTAGACACTCCCATTCCTTATTCACACCCTTATCCAAGTCGATCCCTTCACTCAATTACTCTCATTCATTTCATTATCTTTGTTATTTCCTTGAGTGTCTCTTCGTAATCATTTCTTATCTTAGTTATTTCTTGAGTATCTATTCCCTCTGTATTTTACCCCGTATGTATCTCCCCCCTGTGTGTATATCTTTCCTTAGTTACCACTTGTATATCTCTCCCCTCAGTGACCCCCTTGAGTCCCCTCTCTTAGTCCCTCTCGCCACATCCCTTAATCACTCCCTCCCAGTCCCTTAGTCACACCACCCCTCCTCTTTCCCATTCCTCATGACAGGGTCCTGTGCATACCCCTGGACACCATGCATGATGACCCCAAGGCATGACCTTTTCTCACTGCATGACTGCCTTCTCCCCCCCCCCCCCCTCTCTCTCTCTCTCTCTCTCTCTCTCTCTCTCTCTCTCTCTCTCTCTCTCTCTCTCTCTCTCTCTCTCTCTCTCCTCTTTCTCTCTCTCTCTCCTCTTTCTCTCTCTCTCTCTCTCTCTCTCTCTCTCTCTCTCTCTCTCTCTCTCTCTCTCTCTCTCTCTCTCTCTCTCAGTCTCTGTCTGTCCCGCTCTCCGTGTTCACGCTCCAGTCGGGTGTGTCCACTCCTGCTGCGGGGTCCAGTTCCTACACGCTACGGCGCTCTGCTTGATCGAATATAAATATAAATAATATCCGGATTTATAGTGATTTATTTGGCGTTCTCTCCCGTCTCTATAAGCCTTGAAGGATATTACTGGACCGCAAAAAGCCACACCATGTTATGTGGTTATTTCTCTGGCATTCTTTCGTGTGTATTAATACACATTGCATTCTTTATTATTTGGATTTTTTTATTATTTAATAATAATAATTAAAATAATATTAATAATATGATAATCAACAGTGATCACTCTAACGTGATATGTATCAATGAGAAAATCCAATGCGGTTGGCAATGCCGAGGTCGTTGGTTCGAGCCCACCTTACAGCCCTGGTGGGTTTTCTCAATACTGATAATAATAATAATAGTAATAATTTTAATTATATTACAAATATTATTATGATTATTTAAGCATTTCTTGTTACTTGGTCGGTAAAAGTTAAAAAAAAATATGGACTTTCCTGTACAGTTATGTGTAGCAGAAGGAATATGTTTTAAGGTTATTTGAAATTATATTATTATTAGTTGCTCATTTACAAAAAGAAATTGATTGAAGTGACTCTGTGGTTTTGATTGCCTATTGTCAAAACAAGTTCCATAAAGCTGCGTTAATTTTTACGAAACGAACATCGAAATTACTTTATTCGTGTCAAGGAAACATCTATCTCACCACACTTGGCAGCTATTGTTTGGTATATTTAGGAATGAATTATAATGAGCCTAAGTTTGAAATACGTATTTTCTGGTATTTGTCGAAGATACACAGACCAGCCACATCTCTACTGTGTCGGAGAGTCTGAATGTGAGGTCGGTCGGGTTAAGTATAGTTTTCACTAGATTTATTGCCCTCTCTTTAATTTGGTCCTTACATTTATAGATACGCTCGTGGCCAAGAATCACAGACTAGAGGCGAGTGCCTCGTGATCAATTTAGCTTTTGAGTGTTAACCATACCTTAGCATCTAAGTGATATGCGATCCTCCACAGATTTGGCTGGAGACATCTTTCTCCTGTCGTGTAAAGGGAGCTTTACATCAACCTTTACGTCTATTATAATCAATCGTTGAGTGATTAAATGTCTTGGAACTAATTCCCTGCCTTATCCTCGGGCGGTATATTTGGTGCTCTCTTAAGCGGGTTATCATACTATTTATTAATGGGCAGCATTAATTTGTCATTGTCAATTTCTCTGGGATTAACTTCGGGCTGTCCTCGAAGCTAATTTTTCTTATAAAATCTGCAATAACTGGTCATTTAAATCATGTTATAGAGACCAGACAGCGTACATCAACGCAAAATTTCCTTAGCTTGCACAAAAGATCTTTGCTTCATGCACCAGCAATGCCCATTTTGAAGTCATCTTTACCTAAATAAAGATGCGCTTCTATTATCTATTAAACCCGTATAAATTGCTAATATATATTTCACGTTAATGTGAGTTTCCAGTCTCTAAATTTTTTTTTAAAGATCTTCGCAGCAACAGAAAATATGGATATTGATTAATTTTGATTTAATGGTCTTTTTTCCTCTTTTTGTGAAGTTCTACAATGATTCCCAAAACCGAGTTGGTCACTGGGTTAGTATTTTTTTTACTCTTTTGCTAATATTAGCAATTTGGTAAAATATTATTAACATCTCCAATCATTATAAATTGAATATTTCCCTGTGTATTAACATCTCCAATCAGGGAAATATTCAATTTTTTAATGTGAAGGGATTTGCAGAATCGCTGCTCATTTGCCTGGGTCCAGAGCCAGATACAGCACTTAGGTAGTGTGCGATGCTGTGCAGGCTCTGACAGTCTCCATGTTGATGTTGGTGCGATCTGTTGAATAAAACTAACATAGCCCAAGAGTCCGGCAAGTAACTAATGTTGCTGCAAAGTCTGTAATACGAGAGTCTGGCGATGATCCAGACTGATGGGTAGAAAATTTACATGATTCAATATACCGATGGTGTCTAAGAATAAAATAAATACTGGTACCACTTGGTATTGGTTCATGTCACCCTAAGGGGATGAAGGGCTGAGAATGGTTTTGATATAATAGCTCGTCTAGATGCAAAGTCAGGTATTATACTAAATCACTGCCTTGTCACTGAGGGGGACAGCAAACGCAAAATGGAAGTGATTTGCGAGTCTTCGTACATAATTGAAAGATTAATTATATTTAACCCAGGAAAAGTTGCGTCCAAAGGATGCACTTGCTGTGTGTATTGAAACCACACAGCAACACCACCGCCTCTGTCATATTTTCTGACTAGTTTGTACTATTGAGCATTTCCTTTAAAACGTACACAAATTACATAAATTACGAGGAAGTCCCCCTCCATTATTGCTTTATCAAGTATCATACACCAATGAGTTAAGTTTCCAATGTGTTTCTCAAAAAAAAAAAACCTAACGTTACCTGAACCAACAGACAGGCTGTCAGGTTGACCTCTGATGCCTTGAATCAGGAATTATTGTATCCTTTCCTACGATTAGATTGGTGTTCTAATGGAAGGAGGAGACACCCAACCCACACATCTTTTTGTGGGTTGGACACCCAACACCACATCACACACACACACACACATATATATATATATATATATATATATGTATATATATATATATATATATATATATATATATATATATATATATATATATATATATATATATATATATATATATATATATATATGTATATATATATATATATATATATATATATATATATATATATATATATACACATATATATATATATATACACATATATATATATATATATATATATATATATATATATATATATATATATATATATATATATATATATATATATATATATATATATATATATATATATATATATATATATATATATATATATATATATATATATATATATATATGTATATATATAATATATATATATATTTATATATGTATAATATATATATATATATTTATATATATATATATATATAATATTATATATATATATATATATATATATATATATATATATATATATATATATATATATATATATATATATATATATATATATAACAAGAAGGTACGTAACATTGATGTTTTTACATTCTTGTAAAGCCACTAACACGCATAGCGTTTCGGGTTCTTCATTGGAAAATGAAGAACCAATGGTGTTTTAAGTCGTGTAATTACACAAATTGGTAATAGTCCAGGAAGGACCGAAACGTTGTCGATTCTTCATTTTCAGAAGGTGTAGTGAGGCACACAAGGCGGTGAGTAACGGTGTCTGAGGCACACAAGACGGCGAGTAACGGTGTCCTGAGACACGCAAGACGGTGAGTAACGGTGTCCTGAGGCACACAAGACGGTGAGTAACGGTGTCCTGAGGCACACAAGAAGGTGAGTAACGGTGTCCTGAGATACGCAAGACGGTGAGTAACGGTGTCCTGAGGCATACAAGACGGTGAGTAACGGTGTCCTGAGACACGCAAGACGGTGAGTAACGGTGTCCTGAGACACGCAAGACGGTGAGTAACGGTGTCCTGAGACACGCAAGACGGTGAGTAACGGTGTCTTGAGGCACACAAGACGGTGAGTAACGGTGTCCTGAGGCACACAAGAAGGTGAGTAACGGTGTCCTGAGACACGCAAGACGGTGAGTAACGGTGTCCTGAGGCATACAAGACGGTGAGTAACGGTGTCCTGAGGCACACAAGACGGTGAGTAACGGTGTCCTGAGACACGCAAGACGGTGAGTAACGGTGTCCTGAGACACGCAAGACGGTGAGTAACGGTGTCCTGAGGCACACAAGACGGTGAGTAACGGTGTCCTGAGACACGCAAGACGGTGAGTAACGGTGTCCTGAGACACGCAAGACGGTGAGTAACGGTGTCCTGAGGCACACAAGACGGTGAGTAACGGTGTCCTGAGACACGCAAGACGGTGAGTAACGGTGTCCTGAGGTACACAAGACGGCGAGTAACGGTGTCCTGAGACACGCAAGACGGTGAGTAACGGTGTCCTGAGACACGCAAGACGGTGAGTAACGGTGTCCTGAGGCACGCAAGACGGCGAGTAACGGTGTCCTGAGACACGCAAGACGGTGAGTAACGGTGTTCTGAGACACGCAAGACGGTGAGTAACGGTGTCCTGAGGCATACAAGGAGCTGAGTAAAGATACCCATACTCTGAAATAAACAAATCGTAGAGTAAAAGTGTCACCAAGTTACACAGGATATTCAGGCTGAGTAACAGTGCTCGGAGCTACATATTGATTGATGGGGGTTTGGGAGTTCTTCTACTCCCCAAGCCCGGCCCGAGGCCAGGCTTGACTTGTGAGAGTTTGGTCCACCAGGCTGTTTCTTGCGGCGGCCCGCAGGCCCACATATCCACCACAGCCCGGTTGGTCCGGCACTTCTTGGAGAAAATGATTTAGTTTTCTCTTAAAGATGTCCACGGTTGTTCCGGCAATATTTCTTATGCTCGCTGGGAGGATGTTGAACAACCGCGGACCTCCGATGTTTATACAGTGTTCTCTGATTGTGCCTATGGCACCCCCTGCTCTTCACTGGTTCTATTCTGCATTTTCTTCCATATCGTTCACTCCAGTATGTCGTTATTTTACTGTGTAGATTTGGTACTTGGCCCTCCAGTATCTTCCGCGTGTATACTGTTTGATATCTCTCTCTCGTCTTCTTTCTAATGAGTACATTTGGAGAGCTTTGAGACGATCACAATAATTTAGGTGCTTTATTACGTCTATGTATGCCGTATATGTTCTCTGTATTCCCTCTATTTCAGCAATCTCTCCTGCTCTGAAGGGGGGAAAGTGAGTACTGAGCAGCACTCAAGACGGGACAGTACAAGTGATCTGTATAGTACAACCATTGTGATGGGATCCCTGGATTTGAAAGTTCTCGTAATGCATCCGATCATTTTTTTGTCTAACGCAATATTTGATTGGTTATGCTCCCTAAACGTTAGGTCGTCAGACATCATTATTTCCAAATCCTTTGCATGCTACTTTCCCAGCTCTATTCAAATTAAATTAAGATCCATTCTAAACAATTCTGACTGTTCCCTCAATCCGCCGCAAAAAGCTCCCTACAGTGTGTGGCTCAGTTGTTGTGCCTATAATCTTCAGAAACTGAATGTATCTCTTAACCCTGATAAAACTGTTCACTATATTCCCCCTTGGAAAGATGTGGAGGTCTCTCTGCATTATACTCCCATCAGTGTAAAACAAATGTATAACACTGACATTTTGAGATGTATAACATTAGAAGCTATTGACAGTCATCTTCAAATTCTCAAACCGACTGAATCCTATGCCTTTACTGATGGCTCTGTGCAGTTAGGCACTGGTAGAAAAGGTTGTGCATGTGCAGTGTATAAAGGGAATGAAATGATCATGACTAGTACACAGAGATTGAACAACTGGGCAAGCACGACACAGACCGAGCTATTGGGTATTTATCTAGCCACTGAATACCTTAAGCTCAATGGTGGTGGAGTGATATTCTGTGACTCTAAAAGTGCTCTGCTGTCCTTAAATAACCCATCACAATGTACGTCGGAAGTAGCTTGTAATATTAAATGGAATGTAATTTTTGCCAATGATAATAACTCTTGTATAAAATTTGTGTGGATCCCATCCCATGTTGGAGTTGGAAAACATGACTTTGTAGATCAATTGGCCAATGAGGCTTGCAGGAAAGAAAACATTGATTATGACTTTGGACTATCTAATGCAGTTATTAGAAACATACAAATTAAAGAAATTAATTCAGATTTAGAAGAACTAAGAAATGCCCAGAGACCTGAAAGCTGCAGTATTAAAAGTTATGACAAGTTTTGTAATAATAGGTATTTGTATGGTCAGCACAGTAACCGGACCAGGCAATGTGATGTAGTCATTGCGCGAATTCGCCTTGGCTATAGACACATCTGGCAGGTTAGTAAGGCTGAGCCACTACCAGAATATTCAGATTGTAAACTCTGTGATAAACCTTTAATGCATTCACTAGAACACTATATTGATGAATGTGAAACCGTAAAGGACTTTAGACCTCCTGGCCTCTTGTACCACCAACTGTGTAACTATTTTATTGACTCAGGTGTTCTGGACGACATCCTAACAATTTACCCAAAATTTGCTTGTCCATTTTAAAGAATGAAGAAAATTTTTTATTTATATTACTTCTAAGCTGTATCACTTATGAACCCATCCCTGCCCTTGTGTGGCAGTGCACAATAGAAAGTTGTTTTCACGTATCCATACATTAAAACATGGATTGTAACAATGATATATATGTGTTTCAGCCTACAGTTTAGACCTATTGTCTTATGTATGACCCTCTGTCCTGCGTGACAGTGAATACTAGCATTATCCTAACTTTAATAAGACCTATCAAAATCCTCAGATTAGGCAAAATTGTAATTAATTTTGTCAATAAAGATGTTAATAATAATAATTTCCTACTATGGGCACATTTGATTGTGTTTTGTACCCTGTATTATGTTTAAGGTCTTCATTTTTACAGTACCTGAGTACCTGGAATTTATCACTGTTGAACATCATGTTATTTTCTGATGCCCAGTCGAAAACTTTATTAATATCTGCTTAAAGTTTTTCAATGTCTTCAGCCGAGGTAATTTTCATACTGATTTTTGTGTCATCTGCAAAGGATGATACGAAGCTGTGACTTGTATTTTTGTCTATATCTGATATGAGAACAAGGAAAAGCAGTGGTACAAGGACTGTACCCTGAAGTACAGAGCTTTTAACTGCGCTTGGACTCGATTTTATATGATTGACTGTTACTCGTTGTGTCTTTTTTGACAGAAAACTGAGTATCCACCGTCCTACTTTACAGGTTATTCCCATTGACTTCATTTTGTGTGCTATCACTCCATGGTCACATTTATCGAAAGCCTTTGCGAAGTCCGTGTATACCACATCAGCATTCTGTTTTTTTTCTAATGCCTCAGTGACTTTGTCGTAATGACCAAGTAGCTGTGAGAGGCATGATCTTCCCGCTCGAAATCCATGTTGGCCTAGGTTGTGAAAATCATTGGTGTCCATGATATTCGTCACCTGACTCCTAATCACTTTTTCAAATACTTTCATTATGTGGGACGTTAGTGCAACTGGTCTATAATTCTTTGCCAATGCTTTGCTCCCTCCCTTGTGTAGAGGGGCTATGTCTGCAACTTTAAGTGCATCTGGTACCTCCCCCGTGTCCAAGCTCTTCCTCCACACTATACTGAGTGGCTGTGCTACCGGCACCTTGCATTTCTTTATAAAAATTTAATTCCATGAATCTGGACCCGGAGCCGAGTGCATGGGCATGTTTTCAATTTCTCTTTCAAAGTCTAGTGTTGTTATCAGTTATATTTACAGGGGTTTGGATATCCCGCATAAAGAAATTGTCTGGATCTTCCACTTTCATGTTGTTTATTGGAGTGCTAAACATGTCCTCATACTGCTTTTTTAGGATTTCACTAATTTGTTTGTCATCCTCCGTGTATGAACCTTCACTTGTACGAATAGGTCCAATACTGGCAGTGGTTTTTGCTTTTGATTTCGCATATGTGAAGAAGTATTTTGGATTTTTCTTTATTTCCTGAATTGCTTTCTGTTCTAACTGCCTTTTTCAGTTTGATATGAGTGTTTCAATTTCCGCTCGATTTCTTCAATCTCCCTATTTAAATTATTCCTTCTTTGACGGGAAAGTCGTGTCTGCTTAAGCATTTCCGTTATTTTTTTCCTTCTTTTATAGTGTCGTCTGCGTTCTCTTTCTATGTTGGATCTCTTTCTGACTTTCCTCAAAGGAACATGTTTCAGACAGACTTGATACGCTTCCGAAGTCAGTTTTTCTATTCCTTCTGTAGGATTTGTATTACTTAGGACAGTTTCCCATGGGAATGTTTGTAAGTTCCCTGTTTATTTTCTCCCAGACTATCCTGTTATTATTAAAATTTAATTTACTGAATAACCCCTCTCGCTTCATCAACGTTTTAGGTTTATTCTGAGTATTGATGATCGTTTGCACTTTAATGAGCTTGTGATCCGAGTATGTGGTATCTGATATCGTAATGTCCCTGATTATGTGTTCATTGTTCGTAAAGACCAGATCTAGAATATTTTTTATTTCTCGTTGGCTCCGATATCTGCTGGTTGAGTGAAAATTTGTCACAAAATCTAAGTAGTTCTTTAATCTATGGTTGGTTAGGTCCCGATAGATTTCCCGGTATAATATTATTGTTTGCTATTCTCCATCTTAGATTAGGAAAGGTGAAGTCACCTAGGAAGATAATATTAAGTATCGGGTTCTCCAAATTATCAAGGCTATTCTCTATTTTGTTTATCTGTTCTGTGAATTCCTCGGCCGTCGCATCTGGCGGTTTGTATATTAGAATAATAACTAAGTTTATTTTCTCTACTTTTACTCCCAACACCTCTACCACCTCAGTTGTAACGTTAAGGAGCTCCAAGCATACAAGGTCTTCCCTAAAATACAGACCCACTCCATAGGACCTAATTACCCTATCACACCTGTATAGGTTATATCCTGGAATCCAGATCTCACTGTCCAAGAATTCCCCTGCATGGGTTTCTGTGAAAGCTCCAAATACTGCATTTGACTCCGTGAGGAGGTCATTTATGAACTGTACTTTGTTGTTTGTTCTTGTATTTAGTCCTTGTACGTTGGCAAAGATGAATGAGGTTACTCTATTAGAGATAGTTTGACTGGGAGACTTTTTCGGCAAGCCCATTATGCTTGGACATATTGAGTGTGTTCTGACCAGTGCTGATTGTTGTAGGGCAGTTGCCTGTCGTAGTTGTAGTTCCTTTTTGGTGTGCAATTGTATCTGTAAATCTGGAATACATGTGGGTCTGTCATCCAGTTCCATACATTCTCTATGCTCCTCCTTTTGAAATCTCTTTCGGTTTGGTATAAAAAAATTATTGAGTTTCCTCCAAATTCATTATCCTTCTTGCCAATCTTTATGTAGCGTTCTGTGCCTTTCACGTGAACGTATGGGCAGCTGAGGTCATAGCATTTTCTGTCCTCCAGTGAGGTTTGGCACATGTCAGGATGGAGAAACGTACATGTTGATCTAAATCGACACTGACCTTTCCAAAGCATATTTAAACATTTTTTGGGATGTTGGTAACTACATTCTAATCCTTTCTTATTACCAGCATATCTATGTCTACATATGGCTATTGCATAAAATTTGCATATATCTGTCCTTCTGGTCTGACTCGCTCTATCGGGGACCATATTAGTGTCTAGACCTATCGAGCTGTCAGTGCTGTCTGTTACACTTTCTAGTTTACTGTCGTTTGCATCCTGGCATACTGAATCAGAGTTTGCAACTTCATGAGTTTCTGCTTCAGTTTCCTCCCTGAATATAGCCTCCGCCACTGGTCTATTAGAATTATTGTTGTTCCTTTCCCACTCTTTCTGAATGGCTGGTAGGCTTTCAATAAACGATGTTTTCCGGTCATGCGTCATGTTATCTAGAAGAAATTCTAGATAACTTTAGATTTAGGATATTCCAAGCTGACAGGTCATTTTTAACTATCCAGAGCAAGTGGCCAGCTCTCAGTCCCGTGGTGTTACTCCCTCCTGTACAAGCCGAATGAAATCTATTCTATTCTTATATATATAACATTCAATATCCCGTTGCCTTCGGGAAATTGGTGTATATTAAGGCTGACTTCATCAGCTTTGGAGATGATGAGTAAAGATGTCCTAATCTTACAATAAAAGCGTGAAATACTGCGTTTTTACTCAATTTTCTTCAAAACAGCCTCTGAGATTTAAAAAGTTTTTAATATTAAAGTCCTAACAGGAATCAAGTTAAATATAATTGCATAACAAAATAAGCGTATTCAACGTGACAGGAATTGGGACATGAATGAAAATAAATTGGGAGAACGAGATGTTAAAATTTGATGAACGAGATGATAAAATTAATAGAACAACACTGCAGAATTTAATAAAACTGATGCAAAATTCCTGCAATATCGGCAGAGTATTAACCAATTTTTTTAATGCCGATTTGAGATTTGTTGAAAGATGAGCAACAGGAGAACGCGTAAATTAGAAAACGGTAAATTAGAACAAATTTAAATCGATTTTGGACAATGTTTACAAAGCCAGGGAACTCTTTAATGAAAAGACAAAGATCAATCATTTTTGACTGGAACACAAATTAGAGGACATCTCCTGACCTCATTAAATGCATTAATATATATAATACACAGTAAAATTAGGATACGCCATAATATACATCAATCAGCCTTGGAGCCAGAAGCACAGGCACGGAAAGAGAGAGAGAGAGAGAGAGAGAGAGAGAGAGAGAGAGAGAGAGAGAGAGAGAGAGAGAGAGAGAGAGATATATATATATATATATATATATATATATATATATATATATATATATATATATATATATATATATATATATATATATATATATATTATATATATATATTATATATGAGAGATATATGGGGATAATCAAACGCAGGGGAGGGACGAAGAATTCTCATTGCACATCATTTATCATCTTCTTTCCCCGGCGATGATTTAGAGAGAGACTGCTTTCTTAAATGGTATGTTTACATGCTATAAACCAGAGAGGCAAACAAGCGGGTAGTCGACACTTAACAAACGACCCTGAGTGGTAGTTATGTCGTCGGCGGGTGGATGGGACTGGTGGAGGGGGGGAGGAGAGGTAGAGGAGGGTTAGAGGGAGGAGAGAGAGAGAGAGAGAGAGAGAGAGAATTAACGAGACTAAGCTAACGAAAAAACAAACATTTGACGCAAGGAATAACTATCATAAATGAGGTACTAAAAAGGAGGGTTGGTATTTACTTGAGGCTATTACCCACCTTGAAAACAGATAAACAACAACTCCGATGGCCGGATAAGGGCTGAGGCTTAACACTGGGGAGAAGCCTTCGGGACATCGTTAGAGCTTATCGATATGCTTATTGGGGCTTCACACTGCGGATATCAAGCAAGCACATTGCTTAAGTGGAATTGCAGACTTGGAGCGGTAGATCGTAATTTTGAGGATCGTATATGCTCACAGGTATCTAAGTCTAGAATCGTTTCTTCAGACTTGAAGGTAACACACCGCATCTGGCGAAGGTTTCTGGAGACGTTTACTTGTTTATCTTGATGCCACGAGGCGTACACTATCAATTAATGTCATGAGGATGCTGTGGGTATGTTTTAAGTTTTCCTTCTTCTTCTTCCTTGTCCTTAGAGCGAGGGTCTCGCTTCATGCAGGTCGGTGTTCAATTTCCGACCGTCCAAGTTGTTGGGAACCATTTCTGCCTCTTCCGTCCCATCTAAAATCCTTACCCTGATCCCTTTCTAAGTGCTATGTAGTCGTAATAGCTTGGCAGTTTCTTCTGATATTTCCCTTCCCTTGTCCTTCATCTTATTCCCTTTCTTTATCCATCTAAACACACACTCAGTGGTCGTAGTCCTATGGGCTCGGGTTCCATTCTAGGATGAGGCAGAAACAAATGGTTTCTTTCATCTGATGTGTCTGTTCACCTAACAGTGAATAGGTACCTGGGAGTTAGACAACAGTTACTGGCTGTATCCTGGGAACGTGTGTGTGTGTGTGTGTGTGTGTGTGTGTGTGTGTGTGTGTGTGTGTGTGTGTGTGTGTGTGTGTGTGTGTGTGTGTGTGTATTTATAGGTAGTTTAAAGTGACTCTGCTAACAATCTTCCACTTATTTTACGTGGGTCGCCATGGGAGACAACACCCCCCCCCCTCTATTAATGAAAGTAATGGGGGGTTGGGGTGGGGGGGGGGACCCTGACCACCGTATGATATTACTCTACCCCCAGCTATTCACCCTGCAAAGTTGGATAAGGCTAGCTCCTAGCGTCTGGTCTTTAACCTCATTCAGACTTTTATATATATATATATATATATATATATATATATATATATATATATATATATATGTATATATATATATATATATATATATATATATATATATATATATATATACATATATATATATATACATATATATATATATATATATATATATGTCGTACCTAGTAGCCAGAACGCACTTCTCAGCCTATTATGCAAGGCCCGATTTGCCTAATAAGCCAAGTTTTCGTGAATTAATGTTTTTTCGACTACCTAACCTACCTAACCTAACTTTTTCGGCTACCTAACCTAACCTAACCTATAAAGATAGGTTAGGTAGGGTTGGTTAGGTTCGGTCATATATCTACGTTAATTTTAACTCCAATAAAAAAAAATTGACCTCATATATAATGAAATGGGTAGCTTTATCATTTCATAAGAAAAAAATTAGAGAAAATATATTAATTCAGGAAAACTTGGCTTATTAGGCAAATCGGGCCTTGCATAGTAGGCTGAGAAGTGCGTTCTGGCTACTAGGTACGACATATATATATATATATATATATATATATATATATATATATATATATATATATATATATATATATATATATATATATATAGATTGCTTCCCCTCCCGCACTTCATTTAATCTGAATAATTTTAAGACCTTTTCGTAGTTGCCTTAGCAACGAAATTCTGATTTATTGCTATAATCTATATTTTTATTTAGAAAATAAGGTCAAATGAGCTGTGAATGGTAGGAGAGTGCACTGAGGTTCTTGTTGATATAATTACTACTTGTGACACTAGCCCCTGAACGACAATGTGACCCCTGAACTGGTCGCAATAAGATTTTATCTCCTGTGCTAAGTTGACATGATAAGAGTAAGTTGGAAGCAGGAGAGGTCGTCTTCGTGTGTGGCAACCGAGGCTGACACTCTCTACGATCTCTCTGTTTATAATGTCGAACACTTGGTCGATATCATAAACAGAGATCAGTGTTAATCAGTCGTGAGTGTGTAAAGGAAAAAGTATCTCTTAATGCCACATGATACAATTAGTCTCTTAGCCAATGGGGCTGATATAGACAAGCTCTCAGGAGCCAAGCGGTGCATTCTCTAACCCCAGGCGTCGTAGGTGGAGGAAATATTGAGACACTCATTGTTTGAGGATGTATGGCGCGATGAGTGTGTGAGGTAAATGGTGAGTAACGATGCAACTGTTATGCGGAAGGCGAGCAGTGTTACAGCCACGCTTGTGGTCTCGATGACGAGGCCTCGTTAAGGGTTAAAAATATTCCTGTGATTAGGGAATGACCCCTCTCTCTCTCTCTCTCTCTCTCTCTCTCTCTCTCTCTCTCTCTCTCTCTCTCTCTCTCTCTCTCTCTCTCTCTCTCTCTCTCTCTCTCTCTCTCTCATGACCCTATTACTTTAATCTGGAAAATTACCGTAGAGGTCATCATTAATTTGCTGTCCGTGCGAGGCTAACTAGCAGCTTGGCGGCGAGGGAACGAAGAAACAACATGGAATGAGAGAGGAGATAGGGAAGGGAGAGAAGGAAGAGGAATGGGGGAGAAAATTGGAGGGACTGGGACATGGGGCTGGGTGTTGAATACGAGATATAGAAAGAGAAAAAATGGAAAAGAAGATGTGTGACCATGGAAGAGAAAATAGAAAGAGGAAGAGATAATATGGGAGAGATGGAAAGAGTTTGAGGACGGGAGAGACTGAAAGAAAAGTAACCCAAGGAAAGGAAATAGACGGAAGGGGTTAAGAGAGCGAAAAGAAAAAAAAGACGAGGGAAAGAGAAAATATAGGTTTAGAAGGAAATGGAGAGGAGAAAGGAAAGAAAGAGAAGAGTAGAGTTAGTTTGAGAGCAAAAGAGTTGTAATGTAACTTGAGGAGGATGCTCTGGGTATTTTTTTAAGTTTTCCTTCTTCTTCTTTCTCTTTTTCCTTGTCCTTCACCTTAGAGCGACGGTCTCGCTTCATGCAGGTCGGCGTTCAATTCCCGACCGTCCAAGTTGTTGGGCACCATTTCAGCCTCTTCCGTCCCATATGTAAACAGAAGCTGAGACTCGCGGAGTCGGGTAACACGTGCACTCACCTATGATCAATAAATCACTAGTGCTGCTGCAGGACCTACCTTGTAGTTAGCTTGTGTTAGTTCCGGAGATCAATGTCCCCGTGGCCCCGTTACCCATAGCAACAATACTTCTCGTAGAGTGATGTAGCAAGCAAGTTAGAGTTCATAGAGTACCACTAGAGACTAATGCAGAGAGAGAGAGAGAGAGAGAGAGAGAGAGACCTTGTTGTAGAGTTTGTAGGAAGACAGCTCTGATAACATGGGTAGAATGGGTCTATAAGTAATGTTTTCTGGAGCTCAAAATACTCTTGGAAATAATTACAAGACAGCTTCAATAAATAAATTGGGTTCTTTAAATCTAAATTCAATAACTCCCCCGGGAAAGATTAGGGTAAGAGGGGGATAATCTTAAACTGGGTACATATACCCTATAATAATTTTAGTTTATCAAATTGGATTTTGCGAACAAATAATTGCACGCAAACTGTAAGTGTTAAATAAACGGTTAAATTCTACACTCACAGAACAAGCAGCTCTATAACTAGTTATCAATACATTCAAACACACAGGAAAGAAGTAATTTTCTGTGATTTAAAGTATGTTCATAAGTACTTGACAACTTCTGCTGCGAGTTGTCATAAGAGTCTCATAATTATTATAAATAGTCTGCTTGCTGGACAGAGTAAAGGGTTCAGAATATCTTTTTGTATTGATTACCATCTCAGACAAATATAACTTATCTTGACGACACAGAAACAACTAGATTATCATTTAACAAAGAAGAAACTGAACTTGATCAGATTCCTCCAGCTCTATTATCTAAAATATATTGCTCTAAACTTTGAGGGTCAATAGGAGGAAAATAATACTCAAAGGCCAGAAAAAAACAATATAAAAAGTTGTGACTTGTTTTGATCTGACAACAATATATTCCATCAATATACGTGATGGAATATTATGATACCTGGTATATATATCAGGCCAACCAAAACGTCCTGGCAAAGTGATCACCAGGATATGGGAGGACTGTCAGCTCCTGCAGAAGGTGGTAACATGGTGAGGTGAGCAGCAAGTCCTTACAACAACCGATGGTCCCAGTCCTTGCTTCTAAATGGATCAGCGTTCACAGTCAAGGTCCTATATTAAAAGTAAGGATCTAGAACCGACTCGGTTCTCCCTCCTTGTATTGAATATTAAATGTAATATTTAATTGAAATTAAATATGCAATTGAAGAAACCAGAAATCATGAATATTTATTTCTAGTAAAGAAGTTATATTATAAATAATTAATAAATCAAACTTAATATAACGAAACTAAGAAAAGTATAATAATTTGAATGCTTTAGTTTCCCTTGTGTAGCATTTCAAAATGGGTGTTACTTAGCCCTGATCTTTATTACTTGAGAACGTCTTTCCCTGAAGAGAAGAACCTCTCCTCAGACGTAATGGAGGGAACAGGTGTATTGAACTTAATGAACAAGTCCTTCAACGCCGGACTGGGGAAGCAAACCCATGCTGACGACAACCCATATTACAGAACACAAGAGGACATTTGTCTGCACACGTTGTACACAACTGACACTCATTTCAAAGAACTATTTGGTGCATAATTTCTTCTTATATCAAACTGGAAATACAGACATTTTGTATTTGTAAATAATACACCTAAACGCGTAGTCTTTTTTTTGTTTTTCGAAATTAAAAAAAAACTAAGAACATCAGACTGTTCGGAATTTATTTAAATTAGACCGTCGGTCCCCATTTCAGTCGTCCAACCACTTGGGCTGGACGGTAGAGCGGCGGTTTCGCTTCATGCAGGGCGGCGTTCAATCCCCCGACCGTCCAAGTTGTTGGGCACCATTCCTTTCCCTCGTCCTATCCCAAATCCTTATCCTCATCCCTTCCTAGTGTTATATAGTCGTAATGGCTTGGCGCTTTCCACCTGATAGTTCCCTTCAATACAAGTCCCCATTTCAGTCCAACCTGGAAAAAAAAATAACTATTCCAGGCACAGTCCTTATAATGGACCAAGTACCAGGAATTCGATTCTTTTAGAAATCAGACCCTGCTTACCTCGGTCAGGTAGGTGACGAATTTCCCCTATCCTGAGCACTCCATGCGTAATAACTCATTGAGCAGGAACTAGGGCATGATCTCATTCACTAGACCCTTCAGACCTGCTGGCATGACGTACCTGGAGCTTTGCAACTACTTTATTAACTCTCGTGTTCTTGAGGATAACCACATAATGCATACAAAAGTTTTCCAAATGCAGGCTACTGATCACATGGTCCTGAATAACTAATCCTGCAAGATGGGGATTATTAGTAAAATATAGCTAGCTCTTGACACAAACTACATAACCCTTTATACAACCTGATGTAATTGCATAAATGCAGATGTACGTAAGTTAATAATAATAATAATAATTATAAAAAAGATTTAGTGACCCACCTTTATTAATTTCAACCCGGATTTAGTGACTCATCGGTAGTAATTTAAAACCGGTTGCAATAGCCACTCGACTCCAGGTAGTAATTTCAAACTGAGTTCATTCTTCCTTTATGATAATTCGAGTCAGGGTTTAATATTGAATTAGAGAAGTGTCCCTCCTCTTTCGGGACTCTAGGTCCGGTTCCCAAGTGCAATTATGGGAACCTCAATTGAAACTCGGAGGCCGTTCAGTGATTTAAAACCCTGTCCGAAGCTTACCTAAGGGCCAAAACGACGTCCGTCACCTATGAGCCACAAACACTAGTTGAAGCACATCTAGGGGTCACAAACACTGTCCGGAGCTCACGTAAGGGCCACAAACACTCTACAAAGGGCCACAAACACTCTACAAAGGGCCACAAACACTCTACAAAGAGCCACAAACACTCTACAAAGGGCCACAAACGCTCTACAAAGCTCAACTAAGTTTCATAATTGTCTAAAATTCATCCGAAGAACAAAAACGCAATTCTAAATTCACTCTGGGGCCATAAGCACTGTTCTATGCTCAAATGAGGACCACAAACGTTGTTCAAAGTTCACTTTAGAACAGTAACACTATCCGTGGGGGTGTAATGACCTTGAACGCAATGACGACTATGTAACTAGGAAACTCTTGCAACAACAACACACACACACACACACACACACACACACACACACACACACACACACACACACACACGAAGAAGACAAAGAAAACGACCGAGGGGTAACAGGTGAAGCACAATATTATTCAGAAGAACACAGGAATATGAAGTAAAAGCAATATATCAGAAGAGAGGAACTGTGTAGGAGAAATAAAAATAATAATAATAAGAATAATTATATTTAAGAACACAATAATGCAAATATTTATAACATTAAAATATATAGAGTGAGAAATATTATTTATTTTCCCAAAATATTTGTCACAAAAGGCAGAACAAATATGTATATATATATATATATATATATATATATATATAGAGAGAGAGAGAGAGAGAGAGAGAGAGAGAGAGAGAGAGAGAGAGAGAGAGAGAGAGAGAGAGAGAGAGAGAGAGAGAGAGAGAGAGAGAATCAATCAATCAAAAGCTAAGAGCATTTAGATAGATCTATGATTTTAGGAACGTGACATATACAGAACCAAAGATACAATGCAGAATTTCTGAATAAAATAGGGAGAACTGATTAAGAAACTAGGAGAAAACTTATGAGAAAAGCAACCCATCTCCTGTTTAGATGTACTAAACAGTAGTTTTTTTTTTTAACTACATGGACTTTCGTACATATTTTGACGTATTGGATAATTAGATACTAGAATTTGGTACTATTCACTTTATAGAGTCCGAACAAAAATAAAGCTAAACAGCAAGCTTAAATTATCCTAGGCCTACTATAGCACAAATATGTACTATATTAGTCCTAAGATAGCATGTTTTAGGCCTTGGAAGGTTAGGTTAAGATTTTTTTGCAACATCAGTACAAAAACTATTCCAGTTTGTCTACCTTCAATAGTTTTGGTTTCTACTTTCTAATCGCCTTATACGCCAATATATGTACGACAGTCCTCAGCTTTATTGTAAGTACTATATAAGCAGGAGGATGGGCTGGATAAAGAGAGAAGACCTAGTACAAACTACAGGACCTATTACAAAACACAGAGAGGACCCATTACAAAACACAAAGAGGACCCATTACAAAACACAGAGAGGACCCATTACAAAACACAAAGAGGACCTATTACAAAACAGAATGAGGAACTAATGTTAAGGCACGGAAAAGACTTAGTGCATCGCCCTAATCATACAAATGGAAAGGGGGAAGCCTCTGAGGAAAAAGAAAAGATAAAATTAAGAGATTGCGAAGGGTAACAGAACAAGGAAAGAAAGAGGTGAAGGAGATGAAGATAATTAATGAAGAGGGGAGGAGGGTTGAGAAGATGATGACAAGAAAACTGAAGGTAGACGAGGAAGAGAGCAAAGAAAAAGAGAAGGATAAGGATAAAAGCTACCCAGTAGCACCCTCCAGGACGCCCTTGGAGTCATATCCTGATCTTAACGCCGTGCTGACTCTAAACACACACACGCAGCGGGCTCGCTTCCCGTCCCACAATCCAGGCAACGTTTAGACAATGTTTCCTTTCAGTTGATTCCCCTGTTCACTTGGCTTTTAAAAGCGCACCTGGGAGTTACATCTTGTGGGCTGTATCTTGGAGATAGTCAGAAATTGTCCTAGTAGTTACACACACACACACACACACACACACACACACACACACACACACACACACACATACACACACACACACACACACACACACACACACATAGTGTACTGACTTTTGAGTATTTGGTGGAGGTAGGGATAACCTAACCAAGAATGGGATCGATGGGGAAAAGACTAAATTACCGAAGAGGAAAATATGACGAGATGAGGAACTTCCTCAGGGGAATACCATGAAAAACAGAACTTAGAGACAAGACTGTGCAGGACATGATGGATTTTGTCACCCAGAAGTGCCAGGAAGCTGCAGACAGGTTTATCCCGGTCCAAAAGGAGAAAAACGAAAAACAACAGAAAACCCATGGTTCAACCAGGAATGCAAGGTAGCGAAGCAAGTGAGTAAAAGAACATGGAGATACTACAGAAATAACAGAACACCAGAGAGCAGCGAGAGATACCAGAGGGCCAGAAATGAGTACCTCAGAGTGAGGACGGAAGCAGAGAGACAGCATGAAAATGACATAGTAAAGCCAAGATCCAACCGAAGCTGCTCCACAGCCACATCAGGAGGAAAACAGCAGTGAAGGAACAAGTGATGAAATTGAAAAAAGGGTAGAACAGATACACAGAGAATGACAAGGAGGTGTGTGAAGAACTCAACAAGAGATTCCAGGAGGTCTTCACAATAGAACAAGGAGAAGCCCCTGCACTAAATAAGGAGGCAAACCAAGCAACCTTGGAGGAATTTGACCTCACCAGTGAGATAGCCAGGCTTCAGATGAGTTGAAGTAGCCAGGCTTCAGATGAGCTGAGATAGCCCGGCTTCAGGTGAGCTGAGATAGCCAGGCTTCAGATGAGCTGAGATAGCCCGGCTTCAGATGAGCTGAGATAGCCAGGCTTCAGATGAGCTGAGATAGCCCGGCTTCAGATGAGCTGAGGTAGCCAGGCTTCAGATGAGCTGAGATAGCCAGGCTTCAGATAAGCTGAGATAGCCAGGCTTCTGATGAGCTAAGGTAGCCAGGTCAAGGCCGTTGGCCTCATCTGGCAACACCTTGGCCTGATATCTCTAACGTCATACATAACTCGCCTTGTTGTGGTGTTCCATCCTGAAGGAGTCGAATCTCTTAGCAACCGGCTCACCTGTCAATCTCCCCCCTTCATCAGCTCATCCTTCCCATTCTCAGCATCTTCTCCTCTTTATCGTATTCCATTAACCCAGCCCTCCACCCTCTCTCCCTTCATCTATCCATCAATTCATCCCCGCCTCTCCTGCCACAAGCTCCACAAGTTCCCGGAACTTCAAGATGGGACAAACAGACGACAAGACCAGCAGTCAGGGCACACAGTGAGGCAGTCGAAGAGACAGACAGAGGCAAACAGACAGGCAGGCGGACAGACAGTGACAAACAGAAACAATAGGCAAACAGAGAGACAAACCGACAGGCAATCAGACGAGGAGACAGAATGGTTGTTGACTCGTAAATTATAGTCATCGTGCTTCTTAATTGCCAGGTAGTGGTTAACACGGAGGAGAGAATGAAAATAGGTGGTGAACTTGGGGGTCATCTCCCACGAATAGGGAGAGGATGCTCGTCTCAGCTGCCATCACAAGAGTCCCCTACGTCATCCCTGCCACTACATTACAACGAAAGACAGTGTTATTTTTCCGTTAAAGCTTGGGGGAAAATCTCACTAAGAGCTCTCTCTCTCTCTCTCTCTCTCTCTCTCTCTCTCTCTCTCTCTCTCTCTCTCTCTCTCTCTCTCTCTCTCTCTCTCTCTCTCTCTCTCTCTCGCACCCACCGTCCTAGCTCTCGGTCGTGCGGTTCTTCAGCGATCGCCAGGAATAGTTTACTGCCTGCACAATGCCGTGCTGACATTAGTCAATTGTGGGCCCAAGGAGGTTTGTCCGGGTTAGAATGGGTAATATTTCTTGGGCTGTAAGTGGAGCGAGCTGCTAGTGGTAGAGATTGATGATGTGGGAGGTATGAAGGTAGTGAAGGGAGCGAGGGTAAACAGAAGGTTGTCCAGGATGGTTTAATATCACCTCAGAACCTTCCATAAACGGGAGATGGACGCTAGTAGGTAGTTCTTGACGTCAACAAAGGTGAATACTTCGTGTACATGGGTATTGGAAGAAGGTGGTTTTGGAGGAAAGAACCAACCATAGTCGCTTAGACAATAAAGAAAATGAGCCAAGAAATTAATTATGAAACAGATAAGAGAACATTCACTAAATCGCGTAAATAGTTCGTTAATAAAATTGTGGCACCTTTATGATCTCCCACACTACCAACTTTTTATTACTTAACTAAATCTTCAACTTGGCTGCTGGTGTGAAGGAAGCTGGTCGAAACTTAAATTCGCTTGACTTTACATTAGGAAGAGGCATCAACGTGAATTAATTCCTTTGCCATTGTCAACAGGAAAAAATGTCCTACTAGTTCTGGTGCTAACAAATTTGACAACATTTAAGGATTTACTTTATCCTGGTTACATAAGGCTGTTCTTATTCAATACAATTAACATTACAGCTCGTGAATGTGAGCTAGAGTATAGTAATCCTCTTCGAAGCATTAGAAATCGCCAAATTACGTCCCCTGACAATGAAGCTAATTGGGGTGTTTAATAACTAATGCACCAAAGAGCGCGAGGTGAACTGGAAAGTCTAACAACTCTCAACTGGTTGGTCATATAATGCTGGAATGGCACGCTTCTATAATGCTCAATTCTACCGTAAATTGACCAAATTACTTACTAACAAGGCAACAATGTCGCTCAAGGAAAGCATCATGATGTCTTCAGGACATACGGGCACTAGATGATAATATTCTAGATTGATGAAGGAACGAGTGTTCCCATTAAGGAATCAAGGCGGTGAATGGCAGCGAAGGTAATGATGTCTGGGGATGTGGTCTGCCCGACTGAATGCCAACGTAGGGCTGGGTATGTAGTTAATCTGACTGTGAATACCTTCATACTTCCTGGTATACGGTTGACCTGACAGAACTGCTTCTGGTGACCCGTGTTGTCGACGGTCATTGGTGCTTGACCTCTTGAATCAACACCAAGAGGCGAGATACAACTGGTAACATTGTCCCATTGTGACACCGGAGAGCATTGTTTGATTCTGTAGAATCAAACAACTTCTGCTGTAGAATCAAACGACTTGTGCTGTGTAGAAATATAACAGGTGTTGTATGCATGTGTTCTGAAGGTTGAAAGCAGATTTTGTTTAAAAAAAATGCGCATTCCTTCCAGAACGTGCAATACTGTTGAATTTGTAATGCTTTTGTATTCATTATCTACACTGTACTGATTACTAAATTCTTTTGTTAATTAATGACAATTAAATGCAGATGAAAATATGTTAATCTTCAGAGGCATAATCAGTAGCCTTAACACTGAGAAGGTTTTGTATTAATGAAAGATCACTTCAGTGATGATTAGTGATGTCAACGATGGCCTTCTTAGCTCGAGAATAACAACACTCAGGAAACAGTGGTAGAATATCTGCCCCGCACCTCGCCTGCGATTTGGTCTCGATTCGAACCCTAGGCAAGGAGGGTTGACTGTTTGCTCCTGCTCACCAAGCGGTCCTTAGGGGGCCTGGTGATAAACCAAATAGGGGGGTTGTGTTCCAGGGAAAACTAGTAGTATAATGTTTACCGCGAACTAAGGTAAGAGAGAGAGCTCTCAGCCTGGCAAGACCAGCCAGAAGTTGTCTTCACCTGTACCCAAATGAGTAAAAGGTTAGTAAGTGAGGCACCACAGCTACCTGGTGGCCATCAGCGCAGCAGAGACGCAAGTGACAGGCCGCCGCTGGTGTGGAAAACCAATTATTGATGACTACTGATGAACAGAGCGGGTTCTCCTACCGTGTGTTTGTAAACAAGGCATGTCAGCACTCACAGAGACACCAGATAGAGGAAGAGAGTCGCCCTCGATACGCCCCTTCGCCACCTTCCCCAACCCATCCCTACATCTCGGCCTCTCATTTATTTAATATCACCTCGACGCACTCACCGGCCTGAAACACAATATCTACGATTCGTCTTTATAATTTCCAATTTAAATACAGTGATAAATTTGTAGCCGATCAGTCCTCGTTTTCTATGATGAATGACTCCCAGATATCCCCAGTGGCAATATTCCCTCTGAAAAAGATAAAACAGAACACAAGTGTTTTCAATTATTCCATATTATTTCGGAGGCTAATTGAAGATTAGTCTCCACTCGTGGCGGCGAGGTTTACTTGCTTAACGGCGAAGTTTATGCAGTAGCGTGTTACAGGGAGACGGGGGAGGGAGGAGGAGGAGGGGGGCGCTACATTAGCAAATCTTGGAAGATATTGTTGATAACGAGTTCAAAGATGGAGCGCGCTATTGTCCTTTTCCTTCCCTCAGCCTTCACCCCCATTGGCCACCTCGAGGCGCGTCTGCCAAAAGTCCGATGATTCCCAGAATTCTATTGTCACTGTCTGGGCAAGATACAGCGATTAGACACCAGTTTGATGTCCCCGGTGGCAAGAATGTGGCATGTATATGGAGTATTATTGCCGGGAAATCTGCATAGAGACATCGGTGTTCAGGTTTTTGCGAAATTATTGGACAATATGAACCCTGGGGTACGCCAGTCTTGTTACCTGCCCGCCAGATACCATCACCCGGATTGTGGCCGCCGAAGAGGTGGGCAACCCGCAAGTACCATCGCGAGGCGAAACAGACCTTAAAAGCATCGACTGCAAGGGTCAGTTCGGTCTGTAAGGGGTCACAGGGCTCTTATGGTTTGTGTAGTGCCACTGGATAATTACACTGTAAGACAAACAAGACTCCGAATTGATAGAAATCTTACAATGGTAGGAGAGGAGAGGGTAGGAGGGAGAATCGAGGTAGGAGGAGGAAGAGATGTCGGGAGGTAGCATCACACCTTGACATAATTCACAAGAAAAGACGCTTATATACTCCGACGACGATCATCCCCCACTCTCTACCAGGCTTATGATAGATGGTAATGATAGTAGACCAGAGGATACGAGGACTGGACCACACTTAGGTTACACTAGTCTCCAGGGCTCGTAAGCACGGGCACAGAGAGAGAGAGAGAGAGAGAGAGAGAGAGAGAGAGAGAGAGAGAGAGAGAGAGAGAGAGAGAGAGAGAGAGAGAGAGAGGCAGAGAGAGGCAAGAGAGAGAGAGAGAGAGAGAGAGAGAGAGAGAGAGAGAGAGAGAGAGAGAGAGAGAGAGAGAGAGAGAGAGAGAGAGAGAGAGAGAGAGAGAGAGAGGCAGAGAGAGGCAAGAGAGGATGAGAGAGAGAGAGAGAGAGAGAGAGAGAGAGAGAGAGAGAGAGAGAGAGAGAGAGAGAGAGAGAGAGAGAGAGAGAGAGAGAGAGGCAGAGAGAGGCAGAGAGAGGCAGAGAGAGGCAAGAGAGGATGAGAGAGAGAGAGAGAGAGGCAGAGAGAGGCAAGAGAGGATGAGAGAGAGAGAGAGAGAGAGAGAGAGAGAGAGAGAGAGAGAGAGAGAGAGAGAGAGAGAGAGAGAAAGAGACAGAGACAGAGAGAGAGAGCGAGAAGCATTATTGAACATACAAACTCAACAAGAACTAATTAA